>JAYKAV010002957.1:416532-508102 GCA_035582835.1 Phoebastria nigripes
GAGGCGCTTAGGGACATGGTTTAGTGGGCATGGTGGTGTTGGGTTGACGGTTGGACTTGATGATCTTAGAGGTCTTTTCCAACCTTAATGATTCTATGATTCTATGATTCTATGATTTTAAACATTTTTCCAAAGCAAATGCTAGCCTGAGTGGAACACATATAACTTCATTTTCCTTCTGTCAGTCTCCCAGATAACTCCTTTCCTTCTCCTCCTTCTCTTTTCAGGCTCCTTGTATCATCTCATCTGAACTGCTTTAAAACTAATGCCTTCAAAATCTGCTTCCATCATTCTTCATATTTCATCTTTTGTTCTGTATGTCAGTCTATTTCTCACATGGCTCATCCACACTATAAACTTAAGTATAAAGACAGAGCTTCTTATCTTTTAAGCCTTCCTTTTATCTCCCTCTTTCTCTGGCCCCTACATCTGAGGATCTCAAATTATGCTAACGTGTTTTAACCCTAAAATGATCACTTTAAAATAGATTAATTAATTACTAGCAATGTAAATTAAAATTGCTGTCAGCTGGAATCTGAGTGCTAGTGTCTTGTTCCCAAGCAGGATGACCAGTTAAAGTATCACGTATCTATTGGAAAGAATATTTCAGACATATGTATCTGGATATGTTGAAACATGTATTTCAGACTTCCTGGTCTACAGGGAGTGTTTTGAGACTTCCAGTAAAAAACATTTAAACAAAGAAACAAAAAAGTGGATATTACAAGACCATTATTTTCTGATATAAGAAAAAATCAATAAAACAATCTTAGCCAGGCCTGCTATCATCTGGTATCTTTTTCAAACAAAGAAGCATAATGATTTACTCTGCGTCGCAGAATGTTAAAGGCAAAAAAACCCCAGGATTTTTTTTTTTGGCAATTTTCCAAATTTTAGCAAAATTTTGCTTTCTGGCAAAAGTAGGAGTATTCGGAATTTGTTCTATCTGTCCTCCTCCTTGGTCCTTCCTTCATCATTTGCAAAAGGCAAGACAGCCAGGGTTACATGAAGATAAATTCTCAACTAAGGAAAAATCACATTGGTAAMAAAAAAAAAAAAAGTGGAATTATGGTAATATTGTCTCTTCCCCCTGTTTTTATTTACAGGCTTGGAGGCAGAGCAAGGATGGCAGTTTCTTTAATGTTTAGACTTCACTGAAAACTGTATGTGCAAAGAAAGTGCGGGCTCTTTATTGACCAGGAGGTAGAACTGTGTATGGTTTTCTTCGCAAGATGAAAAGGGTGCTTGTCAGTAACTCGATCCAGGCAGTTATGAAGAGTAGACAAATAATATTAGATGCAGGATGTGAAGAGTAATGTTTGTTGACAGCCACATATTTGTCCTGAGATGCCCTCACAAAGAGGCCAGGATACTGGAGCTTGTGTGTGAACATTTCAAATAACAGAGGAATGAGAGCAAAGACATGAAAGAAGCAAGGGGGAGCTCATTAATGAGTCTTGAAGTTTTTGGCACACAGAGGGGGACGAGTCTGTCTTAGATGTTTAAATTGTTACGATAATATGACAATTTTCTCTCTTTCCAGCTCTTAAAATACAGTGCAGTTCAAGTGCATACCAGCTGTTGGAGCAGATTGGAGAGTATGTGTTAGTATGCCGTGGGAATTTACAAGTCAAGGTGTGTATGCAACATTTATACTCAGCTTTTCAGAGAGGAGAGTGTGAAAGTACTCTGGAGTCCCTGAATTTTAACCCATGCAGTCCTCTATGTCTCAGAGTCCTTGATTTAGACTATTTCCTGTCCCTGAAAAGAGGAGGCTCAAGTTTTAAACCAGGCCCAATTCCATGGGCTTGTTCATGGGACAACCCTGATAGTTCAGAGTTGAAGGACTTTTAGCCAAACTTGGAAGTACTGCGTGGCACGTCACTTTGTCATAACTGCTTGAAATCAAGAAAGGTCATTCAGAGACATCATAAATCATCACAAGAGTGCCATAAGAGGACTAATGTATTTCTGGACCCAGTTTTGGACTTCAAAGAATTGTTTTAATCCATAGTGCTGCCACTATCTTTTAAGGAAAAGTTTTATGCCTCAGTTTTCCTGTATGTAAAATGGCTGACAGGTACCTCAGTCTCCTTTTGGGACTTGCTTTGAGTTGTAATAAGAAGATTATTACACAAATGATGGGTAGTATTTTAACCCCATGACTCATTTTCTTCTTTAGGGGAAAGGAGACATGGTAACATACTGGCTTGAAAGTAAGAAAGCCTCTGCCACCCAGAAGGCAGTCACCAGCACTTCTGTGACTCTTCAAGACCCCAACAGAGCTTCGTTTAGTTTGATACCAGGTGTCCTTCCCAGTGATCSTCTCTCAAGCCCTGCTTACTAGCCACTCACTAACTCCAGCATCCATCCTGCTTGCAATCTGTTAGGTCATCCTGCTGAATTAGAAAGTAAGAAAGGAGATAGTACGCCCCTTTGGCCTTGTGGATGTATTAGCTCAGACTTCATTCACAGGTATCTCTCTCCCACCAGTGGCAGAAAAAATACAAATCAGCAAAAACTTTTCTTGAGGAATGATACACAAGATTGGCCCACCAGCCCACCAGCTAGGGCAGAAGGTAGCTCCCAGTGTTACTTGTTGATTTAGTTTTGCTGGGTAATCCCCTGCCAGCAGCCTCCATCACTTCAAAACCAGCTGGCTGGACATTCCAAGCTGTAAGCTGCTCCCACAGGAAAGAAGGAGACAGTGTAGTGTTGCTATTTAGTGGTATGATAAACCTTGTGGGTGTGAAAGGGAAAAATGAGATGTGTATTGTGTTAGAAAGCAAGGCCCATTGAAAGAGGAGGATGAAGCAGTGCAATCATAGTGGATACAAATCGAAATGAGAATTTGTGCTCCTGCTTCCGTTTCATCTCCATTGCCTGGAGCATAGAAAGAAGAATTAAGAAGAAAGTCCGGGGTATTTCCATAGAGTCAACAGAGTCAACACTTAATGATACCTGCCATCTTGGTATGGAGAACTGAAAATCTTGGGAGAGAAATGAAAGACATTGCATGCTGTTGTTAAACAGAAGAGAATCCATTACAGCTGCTCGTCTTTGGCTACTCTGGGATTTCTCTGAAAAAACGCTTTTAACACTAGCTTATATTATGCAGTTGCTTTGACTAACATGGCGGTGAACCTACTATTGCTGGCTAGCTGTCTGACTGTGAAATCAGGCAGCCCTCTGAGTCACTGTGTAATTTAGGACACAGTTTAGAAAAGGTCATTCCTGAGCAAGCATTTCCTGTAAAGAGAGACCCGTCACTACAAGTGGAGTAATCTGTTGATGAGCATGGTTCTTTAAGCATTGCTGGTGTTGACTTTCTTTAAAGACAAAGCATATGTACGGTAGGACCCATTTATAATTTTTAGGGTTTTATTTATGGCAATAAATTACCTTTCAGGGCTAATCTATTTTGAAGAGTTTAGCCAGTCCAGTTGAACTGATTAACAGTGTAACAGAATTAGATATGAGAAATAGAGGAAGGAAGGATACCAAGAGTCACAACAGTTCCACCATAATGTGAACTGGACTGGGCAAAGCTAACTGGAAGGAGGTGAAAAGGAAGGACTATGAGTGACGTAGCACCATTTACTCCTCCTTATTCTGCTCCCTTACCCTCCAGTCTGTCCCCGATTCCAGGTACAAGTACGAAAACACACATGTAGATGCAATTTTTCTGGTATAAATTTATGTAGCTTAAACAAGCAGCTGACTAGTTGTCTATGTTCCATGTAGCTAGCATACTTTTAATTCTGCGTATGTGCTGTGTGATAGTAATAGGAGAGTCACACTACAGTCTTTCTTCAGCTTCTGTGAGAAGTAAATGCAGTGGTAACGTTAGATTTTTCAGAGATGCCTAACAGAGGTAGAAAGCTAAATCCTTCTGAATTATGGAAGACTTACTTGAAATTCACAGAAAAATATAGAAGATTCTGAGTGAAATTCTGTCTCAGAAGTCTGTGGGAGTACTGCCACTTGAATGGGACCAGAATCTCATCAACAGACATACACATAGCTGATCTTGTCACATGAGATCCCAATGCAGAGTCCAGCCAAATTTTTAAAAATTAAAAATGTTAATTGGTTTCACATTTTTTTCTGAACTTAAAAGATTCCTTTCTCTATTTTTGAATTTCATATTAGTACATGGTACAGTACAGTTACCCTATTYGTAATCTTAGCAAAATAAACCTTTCAGTTATCCAGAACCCAGAGATGTCCTTTAATACAACCATTTCCTTTATCCAAATGCTACCTAGGTATTGTGAAACTCTCTGCTCTGTTATAGTGCTGCATGACTTATAATATAATTTACATTATTCTTTTAATGAGTTAGCATTTTTTACATTTTTATTAGAAAGGTGTATATCATAGGGTCTTCTATCAAATGTGAATGTGAAAGCATGTTATTTRTTATATGTTCATCTGTAGCAGTACTTCAGCTTTAACTCTTCTGCTTTATTTTCGTGTTGTTTTTAGAATTAAAAGCTTTAAAATTAGTGTCTTCTGAGTTTAAAGTCTTCTAAATAGAAATGAGTGATGAGGGACCATTAGCAAGCTTGTTGGATTGACAGCCTTCACCACATGTCCTTGGGTAGTATTCAAATTCTGCTGAAGATAGTAGAGAGACTCTTGCTGACTTCAAGAGGCTTAGAGTCTGGTGGTTATCTACAAAAGAGGTACAGCTTGAAGAACACCAGTGTCAGCCTACCTCTCTGTTTTGTTGTTATCTCTTGATCCCCTCCTCGAACAGAGTATCTCCAGAATGAGAACTAGATTATTTTCTAAGGACCATTGAATCTGTGGTATCTCTCCTGAGACTTCAGGCAGTAGTCCTTATTAATGTCAGTTTGTCTGATGACTGTGACGATATGACTGTTCTTCCTCCAGAAGATAGACATACAGGGTAATGAACGTTATAGATGCAAATGGAATTTTCCTCAGTCAACTGGCAAGTATTTATCTCAGGCATTTTGACAGATGTAGTCAATGGCTACAGCCATATTTCATTGTCAACTACCAAAGGAATAGGCAAGTTTCAGGAACATGCGCTCTATTTGGTTACACAGATTTTTACTGGAAGTTAGATACAATGCAGCAATCATTAGAAATTGTATGACACAGCAAATTCAGCAAAGGTGGTTGCAGCATAAAGCTTGTGAGATGTGCCTTACTTTCACCTCCTGGGGATGGCATAGCTACAGAGATCATTTTTTTCTGTATTGTGGCCACACAGGCATACGCATGTATAAGAATAAATATACAGAATATATATAATATAGAGAGAATTAGATATTCATACATATGTAAAACATGTCTGGCTATAAATACAACTGTATAGGGAGAGGTTAGTGCAAATCAATACCCAGTATAAAGACACAAAATTGTTGACAATTGTTGCCTCAGGTTTGAACTCTGCAAGCATCTCAAGTTTTTGAACCCACCAAGGGAACACAGAGTGGTGCTCCGCACAGAACTTCATGTACAAGGACAGGTGGTCTTTATAGCACCTGCAAACCAAAACRCTCTCCCATTTCACCACTCTAAACCTATATCCTTGTGTGGGGCGGCACTTGTAACTGATGTTACTGCAAATTCAGTTCTCTAGAGGGTTCTGTTATAGCTCCTAGTATCTCTCGCTGCCCAGGAAATGTAGCAAGGAAGCTTGTGGCTAACGCTGTAACTGCTGACTAAAGTCCTGATGACCTTGGCAATGCAGGAAAGCATTCACCGGCTGGTAAAGCTGAAGTATGATAACCAACACGGTGCTCATCTGTGAGATGCTTTAAATCCACAGAGATTCACATCCAGATGTGGAGTTAGTCAGCTAATCTAGCAAGTATTCTTTTCTAAAATGGCACTCTATACAGATAAATATGTGAAGCATTCTGCCTTTCCTAGGAGATTATATCCCTACCAGAAAATGGGAGAGCAATTGTAATAATAGAGCTGAAGAACTGAAGGTGATATGTACTTTATAGATCACTTCAGTTCTTCACTCAGTGGCCATTCATTGTCTATGGTCATGCAAAATAATGCAGAGGATACTAATACTGTATTCATGATGTGGTGATTTTATGGAAAGATTGTGCATTTTTATTATTGTTTATTGCAGCTTCATCTACATACAGGTGAGGATGCAGGCAGTACATTAAATAAATCACACAATGCAAAAAATGACTTATGAAAGTCTTTAATTAGATCAATAAACCTTCACTATATTGTTTCAGTTTGAATGTTGAGGAGTAGATTGAATAACCACAATATTTTAAAAAATCCCAACAAGTAAAAAAATGGTTAATATATTTCCAGGTGTAAAACTTCCTAGATTTTATTCAAACCATTGGCATTGGAAAAAGACTGTTTTGCCACTGAAAAGTTAGTCTTTATCCCCTAGATTAGGTAGCAAATATCTTTTATTTAGCTTGTTATTGATATGTGCAGAGCGTCTCCAGTTCCATGGTTCTTTTTGTGTAAACAGAAAAGTTATCTGCTTCTTCCTACAGCTAATTAGTCAAACCAGAAACATGAATTTATTTAAAGAAAAGTGGAACGAAATCAGGTGTTCTTTGCAAACAGTGCAAGGGCATTGTATGAGTGTTGAGCCTGACTGTGCAGTCAGAGGATGCAGGGTCTCTTGAAGATCTATGTCTGAAGAAGAGATTGGTATGAGGTTCCCCAGCATGTAGAACATCTCTCTCTCCCACCCCACTCAGATCCCCAAAAGTTATTAATAGCCCTTCCATCTGAATTGACCTCAATAGTAAGAGTCTTTGGTTTTTTAAGAGTGTCTTTCTGGGGCTGTCCTTTCAGACCAGTAAAAAGACAAGGCTATGAAGATTATTCTGATTATTCTCCAGCTGGCTACTATCTGCTTTTCAGCTAATGAGTACTCTGTCCTCCTCAATCCTGTCTGAATTTTCCCCTACTTCACACCAGTCAGTGTAAAACATTGGATTGTACATTATTACATTCTAAATTGGAATTCAAAGATAAAATCATTTGCAATCGAATGTTCTCTCCAAAGAAAATAGGGGAAAATTCCCTCTCCTCCTAATTTAAAATCCACTAAAATGCATTTTCTGATGCAGAGGTCATACAATCATAGAATCATAGAATCATTAAGGTTGGAAAAGACCTCTAAGATCATCAAGTCCAACCGTCAACCCAACACCTCCATGCCCACTAAACCATGTCCCTAAGCGCCTCATCTACACGTCTTTTAAATACTTCCAGGGATGGTGACTCAACCGCTTCCCTGGGCAGCCTGTTCCAATGCTTGACCACTCTTTCAGTAAAGAAATTTTTCCTAATGTCCAATCTAAACCTCCCCTGGCGCAACTTGAGGCATTTCCTCTCGTCCTATTGCTAGTTACTTGGGAGAAGAGACCGACACCCACCTCGCTGCAACCTCCTTTCAGGTAGTTGTAGAGAGCAATATAAAACAACCGGTTTGAAATGTGAGAGAGTGGGTTTTGTAGAACTTGTTTGTGTGAGAACCCTAATGACTGAAACCTTCCAATGAGCACGCATGAGTCTAGATGATGTTATTTAGTGTCCCATAGTATACTAACCACGGTCATCTGGTTCAGATGGGGAACCAAGCTATCCCATCTTCTGTATTTGTACCTCACCCTTCCACTGCACTAGGTCTTAAGCGCATTTTGGAACTAACTTCTAGTGCTGGATTTAACAGTCTTCATACAGTACTAAGTTTGACCTTGAAGGTCCACATGAAATTTTTACTGTTACAACTTTGTGAAATTTGCCTTGGATTTCAATGGCAATAGAATAGGTACTTCCTAGCCAGTGAATGCCAAATACAATGCTAACTGTAGTAGCATCCTTATGTTCATGAGTGCGCATAATTGCTAAAGATTATCATTGCATTTCATAGTAAAATACAATGGTGTGCAAATAAGGGTTTTGATGAGATCTGAAAATGAATCAGCATTCCTCGCATCAGATCCCTACTGCATACCATTTTTTTCCTGTAGCTCTTGCATCCTGCCTCCAGGCAGAAAAACACTCTCTGTCCCTATCTGGGGAGCCTGTTCAGGGTAAGCTACCAAAGAGAAGCTACACATATGGAAGAATGCACTAAACATATTGTCTATGTGACCAGAATATAGCATAATTAATCTAACAAAGTAATGAAATACTGTCTGTGAAGCCTTTTTGGTCTCTTTTGCTTTCACGAATAATACCTCTTTTTCTGTTCTTGCCTCACTAGAACAAAGTACAGAGCCAGATTTTCCAAGTGTTTAACCCTTTTCCACTCCCTAAGTAATGAGACTGTAGGTTGAAAAAATACTAGTCCTGAATATGTCAGAATTGACCAAGGGTTCAAGACTTTTACCAATGGTTTGGGGAAATGCTGAATGCAAAGCACTGGAAAATTTCAGTTTGTGATTGGTAACGGAGCCAGGATTTCACAGGGGTTATAATGAAACACCGTCTTGGGACATTTAAACTCTGTGTATCCTGTTGGAAAAACTGTGTGTCCTTAAAGAGCCACAACAGAGTTCTTCTCAGAAAAATTCTCTTCTCCTAAAGGGTGGAAGGAATTTTAAATTGCAACAATAGGCTTGAGGCAGAAAATTTGGGTGAGGTGTCGGAAAGACAGAGGGGTCTTCTGAGCAGAGCTCAAATTAATATATTGCTGTGCTTGTGCATTCGGTGACCTGCTCTTGCAAATAAATGTGTAATGTATATACACCTATGCATGGTGCAGTGTTTGTAAGTAAAAACATTAAGCATAAACACTTCTACATGCATCTGACAATAGGGTAGTCAGGGCTAATCCATGCAACTGTTCTGAACAGAAAATAAACTGTGATTTGAAAACCAATGATAGATGGATCTCCTTGCCTGGTAAAGATATACAGGGTCTGGAATTCCTCCACGGAGAGGACTGATAAATTAAAGGTAATGCTTACAGACGAAAGTTTGCCAGAGAGCATTAAAAGTGAATTCTAGATCCTGCTCTGTGTTGTTTCTAAAGACCAGGCATAAAAGCTCCCATAGTACCAGAGAAGTAACAAACCTGCCAACCGTCGTCCCAGTAGGGATTGCATGTTCAAACTGACTGCAGAGTAGAAATGGGCTGAGCATGAGCTGCTTTGCAGCTGATGCCCCATGCTGTGTGTTAAGAATGTGTCAAGAAAACTACTCTAGTCTACATATTAGGAAACTCCGCTACAAGTTTTAATACGATTGATATTAGAAACTTACACAGAAACCCTTCAAGACTCAGAAAATCTCCCATGTCAGAACTGCATTCTCTAGCAATATGGCTTTACTGGCAATGTGTTGAGATTCAAGTTTTTGAGTGCAGATTGTGCTCTGCGTATAAATAGATCAGTCCCTAAATGCTCATGAAGATCAGGCTGGAAGTGCCTTTGAGGCCTGACAGTTACCCATCTCTAACCCATCTCTACAGCAACTTTAGTGTGAAAGGTATTACATAGAGATGCAAAATCCCAGGCCTGTGCTGCAAGAACTGGCAATTTAGTTGGATGTCTCAACATAATGGCTTACATGGGAGGATGATGTAGGCTCAGATTCTACCACCCCGGTCAAGAGCAGGAGCTCACTCTGCAAACAGTCTGGTATGTACCAGGAGAAATGCTGAGAGGGATCATGGTGGCTGTTACTCTGCTAATTACAACATGATAAATAGTTACTGGAGCCAGGACTGTGGAGAGGTTGGATTGGATGGGGAGGAACTGCCTGTGGAAGAGCATTGCATTTCTGCAGAACGCAGATCAAGAATACAAGAATCCCGAGGGACACACACCCTGAGCATGCTCACCTCCCACTTGTTCGGTTCCAGGCAGAAAGGACCAGCTATTGTTTAGTGCTCCAGGAGGACAAACTGCATACTGATTAAAACTCCCAATTTTCTGTTAAAGGCTTTGCAATGATCAGCTTGTATGACTGTAATAATGCTATTTATGACACTAGAAATTTAAACAAAGCAACACAAAATTGCCCTGTGCACAGTTGATCTGTGTATCACATTGTTTCTTAAAAGAAGGTAATCTCCACTGTAGCACTATGACAAATGCTATTCTGAAAATAAATTCAGATTCCTATATCTTAGGAACCTTCTCTGAATGTCCAAAACACTGGTTTTCATCAAACACTAATATATGCCCTGCCACCCATACTGTAGGACCAAGCAATATGTGGCAATTGACTTCAATGAGACCAGGCATTAACCCCACAAACAGAGCTCCACTACAACTGCATGCATTGTTTGGAGGATAGCATTGAGGAGAGAAGTGGGATTTTGACCCAGAGGTGTTTTAAAGGTAGCAAGGACAGAAAGAAGCTCTCATCTCCGGGTCGTGGCTTAGAATCGCACCCCAAGCTGTGGTATCCTGAAGCCAAATTCAGACCCAGGACTAGAAGCTGCCTCTGAAAAGCAACGTGATTATTCCTGCTTGTTCCAAGATCAGCACTGGTCCTACAAGTTCTAGTGGCCATCAGAAGAGACCACATGAGCTGAACGAAAATAAAGCCCCAGTAATTCTCTGGCCTGGGCATGGTATCTGCATAAAAAGCTTGAAGCTGCTGTCATGCCGTCTTTGATCAAATAAGCAGTAGATTTCTACTGGCAAAACTATAGTGTATGAAAAAAGCTCACTTTATTTAAAAAAACCAAAACCACAAAAACCTTTCATTTTTAAATGGACAAATTCTTATTTTTAAAATGGCGAAATTAATCCATTTCCATTTGATTCTCTGCTTAACTAGCAGAAAAGAAAGGAAAAATCATAGAGAAAGAGATTTCAGAGGCAGTACTAATGTATTTCTTTAACTTCAAATTCCCACATGTTCAATAAAAAACTTTAGTGGATTATAGTGGATTAGCCTAGAAATATTGCTTAAACTTGTATTTTGTTATGAAATCTTACCTCAGCTAAATGAATGGAGGAAGGACATTGCCTGTAAATACCACGTTTTAAACATAGATTTTTTATATCTTTTTCTATATTGTGGGAAATTTTCACTCCCATTAAACTTTGCTTTAATACAAACATTCTCTTGTTGTTACACTAAGAATGGAATACAGCACATGACTCAGATCTGCGTGGCTGTATCTCAAGTTATATATTTACCATTCCATTTGTCACTAGAGTTTGCTGTCTTGCCTTGTAAAACCCTGTATAACTTTTGACAGAGAACATCTAATCCTAGACAAAATGGAAAAACTTGACCTCTTCCTATATATATTTGCAGAACTGTACAAATCTAAGTTCCCAGCGGGCTGATGCTTTGCTCTGTTATGCAAGGCAAGCGATTGCTCTCAACCTCGGCAAAGGCAGCATGCAGCTACCTGGTAGCCTGTTTTCTCATGGTGGGTCTGATCTTCAGGGATGCCGAGCACCCATGGGCACACGCTGAGACTCTCACCTGCTTCCCTTGGGAACAGAAAGCAATGAAAGACCCTGTTCCTCATCATGTTCATCAGCAGTATTTCAGCTGTTGGCTTAAGAGGTCATGAAATAAGGCTTCCCAGTGCCAATCAAAAAGCTGCTCTGTACATTGCAGAATAAGGTCCTGCAGTGACTAAGCCTGCAGGAGACAATCTGCCTGACAACAGCAGAGTGCTTTTATGTGGAAGTGGGTGTTGAACATGTCAGGGAGAGGGTCTGTTTTTGTGGAATTCCTTCRCTCAGTGGAGAAAACTTGGGCTGTACAGAGTGTGTTTATTTATTCCCACAGTACTCTTGCTGCATGCCAGAGCAGCAAATCTGCCTGTAACCACCTATTGAGAGGCTTTACCTGACTCAAACTAGCTAGTATTTTTTTAATTTATCCTAATAGCATCCTGATGCCCCACCAAAGCCTGGCCAAAGCGTTAACATCTTGTTTGGTCTGAAAGAAACCAAACTATGTTATGTAAAAAAATTGTATTTCCTCCTTCTGGAAACATCTTCAGAGACTGGTTGTCTGTAACGATTTGACATAAATTTCCAAACAAGCAAACTAGTGGATGCATGAAAGTTTCCATTCACTTTCCAAACAATTCCATGGGCAGTGAAGAATGGCTCATTTCAGTGGAAAATTCCTTGCCACTTTCTACACAACATCTCAGATTGCTACAAAACAAAGGCCGTTTCTCTTCTTTCCTACCCTGGTATTTCAATACATTTGTCTGGTACAACTTACGGTTGACAAAACCAGCTAAGTAAGAACAGCTATTAAGACTTCCATCACAGAGGAACCTTTTGGAGTTGTGAGAGTTTAGTTATAGGAACTGGGACTATGTGAGATGCTAGCACATTACGCTTTAGTAACCATTACCCTAAGAGCTTAACCCTTAGAGTAGCTGCTTAGCGTGCACATTGTATTATACCACATCTCTGTTACCTACATAGTAGAGGCCAGATAAGATTTTTATACACAGCATGGAACATGCARTTTACTGTTGGACAGAATAGCCAGGATTTGCGTTTCTGTATGTAAGCTGCAGGCTCAGATTTTGAATGGTTAATCCTCATTACTCACTTCATATTTCTCTTGCTATGTATCCATAAGCTGTGAACAAAACCATCTGTCAGTGAGGTCCTCTGTTCCCTCCCCCCAGCAAAGCATGTCTTTGAGACCTCTGAGTAGACTGTAACCATTCATCACCCGTAGAGAAACATCTGGCATTTTAGAAAAGGCACATGAAAATGACATTTGAAGACAAATGAAGAGTCAGATCCAGCTCTGAACACAACCCATAGAAAGCCTATTCCCTAAGTGACTTTAGAGGTACTGAAATATATTTTTAAGACCTGAGTCCGCTGACATCTGCTCCYAGTCTCTGCAAGAACTGTGTCATGATCATGAGTTGTAATCTCCTTGTCAAGTATGCCTATAAAATCCAAAAGTGTTAGAAACATTCCAGTGAACTCAATACCAGTTGGGAATGAAGCTAAAACCTGTGCCTTGCATGCTATTGATGATGGATTAGCCTTTGAAAACTCCCCTGAGCCTATCTGGCTCCTGGGAGACTTTCAGAAGAGCCCACAGCGTCAGCACATCAATTCCTTGAAGCAGATGAAAATAAAATCCTGCCAGGAAGAAGAAGGAGGAGAGACAAATCACTTCTACGCTCCCTAACATCAGCCAGCTATTGGAGTGCATGCTGGCATCTCTCAATCCCTCCCAAAACAAAGTGACACTATTGCTAAGACCCATTCAACCATCGACCACCACATTCTTTCCTACAGACAGCTCCAGAGTTTTGATTCAGCTCTTGATCTCAGCCGACAGCAACTGCTGCCCTCCTGCCAGTGTGTCTATGGGCTTGGGTAGGCAGCCGGAAAACAAAAGGGAGGGAAAGGGAGAAAATAAAATTAAAATGTGATTTCTTTTTTCCAAAATGAAGAACTGAATTCTTTAACCTTTAAACATGCTTGTTTACTTACAGAAAAAGTATTTCAGGCACAAAAGGTTTGAGTATCAGTCACATACCAGGTTAAATTGTAATAGTATCAGGATTGTCCCATGCAGTGCAGTCAGCTATATTATCCCCTATCAAGAAGTTGAAGTTGTAGTTTTTGTATACATACACATATATAAAGTATGCATCTTTCACACTATGGTCTCCTGGTCTGAGTTGACGCCAGTAGGGTTTATGTAACAACAGTATCTGTCATAAGGGCTGTTCTCCTTGTAAGAGCAGACAATAATACTGTCTTTAGGAGCAACAAAAATGTTGTCTTCAATGTCAGGGCAAGTAGCACTGTCCCTGGTGGGAGAAGAGCTCTTCTTCTCCAAGGCACTGTATGTGGAGCCATCTCCCACAAACACATTCCCCGGCATCTCTGGGTAACAGGTCTCCAGGTATCTCAGCATCTCCTCCTGCTCCACCTTTCTGATGAGGCTCTTGCACTCTCCCATGGTGGTGGTGGTGGTGGTGGTGCAGATGGACACGGAGTCCTCGCCCCGCAGCACTCTCCTGTCCTTCTGGTATGCTTTCTCGGCCAGCTCATCGCAACTCCCCTTGCCAGACTCCAGGTCTGAGGGGGTCCTCAGCAGTTCCATGACATCCCGGTCCTTGACTTGCTTGCAGCACGGACACTTGTTCTTGGGCCATTTGGTGCAGCCGTCGGTCTTTCTGGTGAGGGCAATGGCGGCGATGCCCGGCAGGCAGATGGCTGGCCCGATGGCCAGCAGCGGGATGTCCCCCAGGGTCTCTCCCTTGATGCCGGACACTGTGAACATGAAGCCGAACACCAGGAAGACGCTGACCAGAGCCACCACCAGCCCCGTCCGGGGGTTGATGTCRTCGGGTCTCATGGTCCGCACCATCCTGCTGGGTGCAAGGGACCACTTTCCTTCACCGAAGCGGCCCCTCGGGGCGGGGGGTGGATGCTCCCCGGCAAGTGCCCGAAGTTCCCCRGACAGCGATGCGCTCAGGCCCCCGTCGGCCGGCACCGCTCGCCTTCCCCTCGGCGGGGCCGCAGCCGGAGGGCGGGACGGGGCAGGGGCAGGGGCCGGGCCGGGCCGGCGGGYGGGAGACGTCCTGCCTCCTCCCTCCCCCGAGCCGCTCTGAGCCGCGCTCCGCCGACCGCTCGGCTAAGGCGGGAGCGGCCCCCCCGCCGGCAGCCCCGCCGCGCCCTCCCACGCGTGACGGCGGGCAAGCGTGGGCACGGCCATGCAGCCGTGGGCACGGGGGTGGGGGGCTCAAACCCTGAAAAAAGGCGCGGGGGGGGGGGGGGGGGGGCGGGAAGAGAGACCCAGGCGGTTTCTAGCAGCCGGCGGGCGGGGAGCAAGCGGCCGCAAGGGACACCTGCCCTTCCTCCTCCTCCTCCTCTTCCTCGCCCAACCCCGCCGGAGCCCCGCAGCAGCCGTGAGTACGTGCACCGCCCACGGGTGCCGCGGCGCGGGGGGCTGCGGGGTCGGTAGTGGGGGAGCTTTTAAGAGGGTGGGCCGAGGAGGCTCGGGGGGGGGTCCCCCCACCTGATGGCCACCGCGGCTTCGCTGGCAGCTGCCGCCACCCCRGGCAGGCTTCCCCTCCCCCACTGGAGGGGGCCGGGTCTGGGAAGCACGCGCCGGACCCCCCGACGGGCCTCCTTCCCCGGGGTGCACCAGCCCCCCCTTCCCTCTGCACGGGGCCCCCCGCCCTCAAAGCCCCTGCCCCTGTGGGGCTGGGATTTGCGGAGTACATCTTCCTCCGGACAGAGAGCAGTCCTGCCCCGAACTCCCCTTTCCCGAGTTGGGTGCAGGCGGAGAACAAGGCTTTCGGGGATGCGGTGCTGCCGCTGAACTTCATCCCGGGGGAGGCCCTTAGAGATAAAGCCTCTCCCGGTGCTATCCCCTCCCCAAGCCCCCAAGAATGAATCTAGCTGTTGGGATGCATCTCGCAGGGTTTTCCCTGGTGTCTAAGGCCTGCCACAAATCGCTGTGATGGTGATGTTCAGTCTCTGTGCTTTGATGCACATGGGTGATGGTAATTCAAAGTAAGCCCTGTCATCTGAATGAATATAGAAAAGGATCTGACATGTGTGAGAATGTGGAAAGGCAGGAGGAGCCTTACGAGCAGCAGGATTTTCAGGCAGGTTGCTTCAACATTAAATGTGCCAGTGACATAAAGGAGTAAATGCTTTCACCTGGGGCAGAGATACTGGGAGATAAAAAGGACTGTACTAGAAAGTGTCCAAGAGAATTAAGAGAATAAAAAAGGACATTCTGAACTAAATCACGAAACCATGCCTTCCCATTAAGTTTTCCCATTAACTTGATTCCTTTTCCTCATACTAGAAATTTGGAGAGCCCAGAGAAGCCGTTTTAGAAAACACCCAAGCACCYCTCATCTTTCAGCCGTGAAAAGGCCTGGTTTTTATTCATCCTTCCTACAGTACAACATGAACAAAGCACCTCTATGTTGTAGGTTTCCAAGTTGCCTTGCAGAGATCAAGCTCGAGAATATCCTCTCATTAATAGGCACAACTGCCTTACAGGACACTTGCTTCATAAATGGGATGTCAAGTAATAGCCTTTGCTGCCTTAGTTTGAAGGAAGAGTAAGTGTGGGAGCAGAAGTACACATACTGGGGAGAGGTGTTTTAAGTCGGTGGCAATGGCCTGGTTTTGAGATTAGAAGTTTGTAAGGGACCGTGATCATTGTTTGAACTTGTCCTCCAGAACATTGTCCAGTAAAATCCACATTGAGCCTCTCACCAGTTGCTGAGTGGGCTGAAACAGGAATAACTTGGACTCTGTTAGGAATACCCTCCATCTTAACTGAAAGACTTAAAAATCAAAACCTTCCAGTTAGATTTCAGCACAAGTTAACTTCTACTTTTGTCACTGTGCAGGATTTAGCAGGGTGAGCAATGACTGTAGCTTCTCGGCTCGTATTTTCTRGAGTGAGAATTTGCTGCTTGTTTCCATCTGCTGTTATTCAGATACACAGCTTTTATGTCCTCACATTAGAATGAATAATGCCTTTTTTACCCCTCTGCTAAATTCTGGATGAAGGGAAATGATTAACTTTCAGCCAGTCTGTCCCACATAGCTAAAATGTTGTAAAGGTTATGTTATGAGCAGGGTTATGTTGGTAAATAACACCATGAAACTCACCATTCCTGCTCCCTGACCTTCTTTCGCCTCCCCTCGTACATTTGAATAGTCTTAAGATTTCCTGTTGGGTGTGAAATTGGTCTTTTGCTGAAAAACAAACTATGTTGCTTGGGAATAGCAATTAGCAGTAGCTGTGTTCATCAACAGTCCTTCAGAGAAAGGAAAACTGCATCAGTAGATGACACAGAAATGTAAATATCAATAGTGGCATTAGTGGAGGGGAAAAAATACTGTAAGAACTGCAGTACATGTCAGAAGATCTAACAGGAATAAAAATGGCCCTTCAAATTTAAGCGACAGGTTGCTGAGATGGAAGAGAGAACATCTACTTTGGAACAGAAAGCTCTTAGTGGGCACAAACATTACTTACAGAAAATGTCAGCACAAAGGTGGAACTAAATGCCTCCAATTTGTCCCTTTGTCAGTCRTTTCCAAGACTAACAGTATGAAGATTGTATGAAGATTCTTCCTGGAGGGATAGAAAAGGGAAACCAACCACACTGTTCCAGGAAAGCATGCTACAATTGTTGAAATTGTCTTTCCAAGCTAGAAATCAAGAGATCAGCAAGTATCCACTTACACAATTGAGCAACAATGCAAATAGTTGAATTTTCTATCCTGTTCATAACTAGAGAAAAAAAATTACTCCTTTGAGGTGAAGCATGTTTCCGATGTGCCTTACACAAAAGGTTTGGATTAGCTAGCGCAATGACTGAAAATCCAAAGTCTTAATTGAACAGATGATGATGGTGATTAACAATCTTTTATTGCTATTACCCATAACTTAGACTGTTCACTTAAAGCAAAATTGGAGCTGAATTTAGGGAAAAAAATGTGTTCTTATTCTACACCGTGATTTTGTCAGCTCTTTTGGGACTGGTCTAATTGGATTAATCTCTGGAAGAGACTTTTGGGAAGATCTAGGATTCATTAAGAGAAGGCTGTGAATGGATATCCTTTACCAGGGCAGGCAGGATATGGACATGGGTCATGTGTCATGCGTAAATAGGGATATTAAATGCTAAGCCAGTATGTTCTGGACTGGGACACTAATTTCAGCTTGCTCACCATGCATTTCCCTTATACAGTCAGTTAGATACAAAACCCTTTTCCTGTCTTGTATAACAGATTAGTGTAACTGATAATCAGGTAGTGTATGTCATCCTCTCACTGTTTGAAATTCATAACTGAATGTAGTGGCCGCTGTTGGTAAAATGTAAGCGTTACTCGGGTTGAAAGCTGCTACAGAGGTGTCACCTACCCCAGCTCCTTATGGCCATGGTGTGGAAGCTGGAAAACTGCAAATTAGAGCTGACTTCAAATTGATAATAAAGATTTAAAATAAAGAGCTAATTCAAAGTGCAGTGACTATTGTAGTGTTAGTAGTGTTAAATATCGCGAGTGCCCAAAAGTGCTTAACCCCCTTCTTCATCATCTTGATCCATCAAATGTAAAATACATAAATTTGAATGGCCCCAAATGGGTAAAACACTGTTGAACATTAGCTAGGATGGTGCGAACTTCAACATGTCAAAGATCTGAGAGTCTTCAGCAGCCCTGGTCTCATGCAGTGGTCTGAGCCCAGTGCATCTATATAGTAATAACACGTCCTTCCAAAAGGGTTGGATCTCTCAGATAGGGATGACCCCATCTTCTTTTTTATCTCCACTACTTTTAGCACTTGCCACCTCAACAATGCAAATGTCCTCTAGCCTGCATTTGCTGACCAGTTGTATTGATGCTAAAATATCAAGAATCAGCCAATCTGGGTTGTTACTGTTTCAACTTGAAGTAATGTTTTAGCTCAATGGCAGGCTATTTCTTAATTACCATGGAGCAACCAGAACAGCTATCTAGATAAACAACTTTCGACATGCTACATCATTTCTGTTTTTATGTAGGTTTGATGGTATAGATCAGAAAAGAATGGACCAAGATGGATGTGGTGAAAAGGGTACCAGCTGAGTGACACTTAGATGAATTTTCCTGGCACTTCTTTCTTAAACCCTTCTCTGAATCTTTTGTTTTGCAGATCTGATTGTCCACTCAGTCAGTGGCTTTGTGTAAAAGCAAAGCCTTTCTCTGACCAGGCAGTACTGTAAAACCCATGGAAAAGTGTGTGTAGCATATTTTTTAGCATCCTAAAGGGAGACAGATCTGGGAGGTGGAGTTTCAAATTAATACATTACAACTGACAGCTGGCCTATCTCTAACATCTCAGCCATACCATACCAAGACTCCACAAGTCCTTGGTAACATCACAGGTAAAATTAGACTCTCCTTTCCACCTTCCAAGCTCTATGGCAATGCTAAAACTTGACACAACTTGATACTGCTTCTGAGTGTGGGATCATGTAAGTCCTACCTATAGTTTGGATATGAAACACAGGACTTGTTTGGCTGACAAGTTCTGTGCGGGTTGGGATGCTCAAGTTTCAAACTTTTACAGCAATGCTCTCGTGCACACATTTGAGCCACCCCATTAGCTTGAGTAGACTACTGTCATTCTGCTGAGGTCACTGGCACTTCAAACCTGCTCAAAAGCTGCTTCACAAAGTCCTTCCAGTTTGCTGTCTATGGCAAGTACTCCTTGCTGAAGGTGGGTGATGAATGCCACATCCATCTCCAAGCCTTCTTTAACATTGTGTTTTCTTGGCCACATCCACAAAAGAAAATACTTGCTAATTTCTTTGTGCTGTGCAAATGTGTGCTGTGATCCTCATACGCCTCAATTTACAGATTTTTTTTTTGCCATTTGAAAAAGCTTGTCGTTCACCCAGCTCCACATACCAAAATTACCTTATTTATATTTTTTAGCAGGTCTGTCTAGCCAGACCCTGTGGCTCTTCCATCCCTCCTAACTGCTCTGAAAGCCCCAGGCAGTTCTCTGTGTCTTCATGTCCTCAAGCACAAGAAGTTCACCTGAGGGAGGATTTTTGGATTCTGGCTGTTCACTAACGCCCCCAGGTCTTGATCTTTGCAGGCAATCATTTGTGCTTGACTGCTGCTTGCTGACTGATTGGCCGTAGGTTGGATGTGGAAGGACTCTGATGATGAGAGAGTCTGATCAAGAAACAAGTGGCAAAAAGGAAGTAGCAGATGCCTGAAGGGCTTGTGCTTTGCCATGGAGCCATCACACCAGGAATGGGATTCAGAAACCCTGGTAATGAGTCATGCATCAGTCTTGAGGTGACCTCTGGGACTTCAGCAGGGTTGCTGTGGAACAGGTACAGGCTGTTGTATGAGTCACAGCATCAGACAGTAAATTTGCACCACTGGAGCAAAACCATGCCCATATAATTCAATGGGAACTTTGTCTATCTGCATCATTCTGCCTGGTGTGCTTTTTCCCTATCTGCATCGTTCTGCCTGGTGTGCTTTTTCCCTTTAGGATACTTCTGATTAAATATACTTTATTTCTTCTATCTAGAAGTACTCAAACAAAAGGTGCAATAATCTCAGGGGAGTCACCCACAAGTACTGTGTGTTATGCATAATGGTGAGTAATAGGTATCTTTGTCCTAAAGAACACAGCAAACTGAAGCCCACACTTCTTAAAAGGGGTCTCTAATTGCTGTCTCTTGTCTGTGGAGAGAGAGGGAGGGAAAATAACCCATGTCAGGTTGTCTTGACCTAACTTTACGGAAGAAGCTAATGTTGGATGTGCTGAAACAGCTTTAAACCAGTTTTAACGTATGTAAATGTAATCATGTAGAAATGACCACATATCAGGGCACTTGAAATGACTAATTCTCTCTGGGAAGCTTGCTGATACCCTTCCTGTCTGTTTAGGAAAAGTTAGTAAAAAACTAAGGGAACTGATCAAAAGAGTACTAGCAATTCATGTTACTTGCAGGCTCTGGAAGACGAACTTCCCAAGCCAACTAAACTTGAAGTAAATGAAAATGGGGATGGATATCATCAAATTGCTAGTCTATAGCTCATTTAGACAATGCAAATATCTCTTTTTAAAAAATCATCCCATGCTGTGGATGTGAAAGAAACAGTGAAATCTTTGTCATAACAGTTCTGATTGCCTGCCCTCTGATTACGTTGTGCCACGTCTGCATCTTTGCCAAGATGTAGCAGCTAACCAGGAAACCATTTCCAGGCGTATGAACGACAAGAAAATAATCAGGAGCAGTCAGCATGGATTCACAAAGGGGAAGTCATGCTTGACCAACCTGATAACCTTCTACAATGAAATGAGTGGCCTGGTAGATGAGGGGAGAGCAGTGGATATTGTCTACCTGGACTTCAGTAAGGCCTTTGACACTATCTCCCATAAGATCCTCATAGACAAGCTGTTGATGTATGGGTTGGATGAGCAGACAGTGAGGTGGATTGAAAACTGGCTGAATGGGCAGACCCAAAGGGTGGCACAACATCTCCATGGCACAACATCTAGTTGGACACCAGTGACTAGCAGTGTACCCCAGGGCTCAGTACTGGGTCCTTCAACATCTTCATTAATGATCTGGATGATAAGGCAGAGCACATCCTCAGGAATTTTGCAGATGTCACAGAACTGGGAGGAGTGGCTGATAATGGAGGGTCATGCTGCCATCCAGAGGCACCTGGACAGGCTGGAGAAATGGGCTGACAGGAACCCGATGAAATTCAACAGGGGGAAGTGCAAAGCCCTGCACCTGGGGAGGAACAACCCCAGACACCAATATATATGCTGGGGGCTGCCCAGCTGGAAAGTAGCTTGGCAGAATAGGACCTGAGGGTCTTGGTGGACACCAGGTTGAACATGAGCCAGCAGTGTGCCCTTGTGGCAAAGAAGGCAAATGGGATCCTGGGCTGCATTAGGAGGAGTGTTGCTGGCTGGTTGAGGGAGGTGATCCTTCCCCTCCACTCAGAGCTGGTGAGGCCACACCTGAAATACTGTGTCCAGTGATGGGCTCCTCAGTGCAGTAGAGACATGGACATACTGGAGAGAGTCCATTGAAGGGTCATTAAGATGATTCAGGGACTGGAACCCCTCTCCTATGAGGAAAGGGTGAGAGAGCTGGAACTGTTCAGCCCGGAGAAGAGAAGGCTCAGGGCGGTCTCATCAATGTATATGAATACCTGCAGGGAAGGAAAGAGGACAGAGCAAGGCTCTTTCCAGTGGTGCCCAGTGACAGGACCAGAGGCAGTGGGCACAAAGTGAAACACAGGAGGTTCCCTCTGAACTTCAGGAAACACTTTTTCACTGTGAGGGTGACCAAGCACAGGTTGCCCAGAGAGGTGGTGGAGTCTCCATCCTTGGAGATATTCAAAAGCTGTCTGGACATGGTCCTGGGCAACCTGCTGTAGGTGACCCTGCTTGAGCAGGGGGGTTGGACCAGATGACCTCCAGGGGTCCCTTCCAACATGCACCACTCTGTGATTCTGTAATGGCAGAGAAAATGAAGGATGAGTGTGAGCGTGTGTGCGTGTATGGGCTGAGCAGCCCCTCATCACTGTGTGCAGGGGCACTGGATGGAGGAGAAGCACAAGGCATGTTTTGCTGGAGAAGGGGATGCAAGCAGCTCTCTCTGAAGGGGGTGAAACCTGCTTGGTGCACCAGGAGCTGTCTGGGGGGAGGAGGGCAATGTGACACAAGGCATGGGGCAGCTGTGTCCCTGAATAACGTGAAAGCTGTTTTTTTCAGGAGGCAGCCTGCCTGATCCCCGTCAAATGCTGATGGCTTCCCTCCACCGACTGCTCCACGGGGACCATCTGCCTTCATGTGGCTGAAGGTGCCGGAGCTGCTTGCTGCAGTCCCATGGTGGCTCCCCAGCTCTCGGGCACTTCCCTGGCAGCTCCCCTTCCCACTGCCTTTGGGGAACACCTGCCGCTTCACCCGCCACAGCCCCGCCAGCCAAGTGTCTCAGAGGGGTTTCCTCAGGCAATGCCTTCCAGCAGCTGTGGGGCCACAGAGGCTCCTCAGAGGACACGTCTCGCCTCAGCCCAGCTAGCTGCTGGTGGTGGCCACTGTGAAGAGCTTTCAGGCCTTCTCGGAAGTCCCAGGGGAGAGTGATGTGCTATGAGACAGGTATCTGTCAGCTCCGCTGTCCTGGTGAGTGATGCCCAGAGCCGGCAGTCAGGGCAGCCGGGGATCAAACCAACAGCTTGTACGCACTGTGCAAGTCCCCTTCTTGTGTTTGGCCTTCAGGTGCACCAGAGACCGAGGTCGGGGAGTGACAGAAGTCTGCCCAGGCTTCCCTCCCACACTGTGAGCTGCTGGAGACTGCCTGCGGAGGAAACGCTGTTCGAGTTTGTACCCACAGGTACCAGCCGTGAGGAGTTTTGGGGGAAGGAGGGGAGGAAATGGTTGTTAGGAAGATGTTGCTGTTTTCCTCCATGGAAAATGCACCGAAGGGGTGGGAAGGGGTAGTAGCCGTAAGGGCTCTGTGATGGAGCGGGGAAAAATCAGGATGTTCTGTTGTCCAAAGGAAAATGCTTGTGCATCACCGTGGCCCTTGAATGCCACTGGCTGTCTAAAAATCAAGAGCTGACTTGTACAGGCACCACTCATAAGAGCCCTCGTTGCCTCAATAGTGGCTAAATGTGTATCTGATTGACCTTAGTGCCCTACTGACTAATTGGGCAGTTCTGGGGGCAGCTTCACAGATGTTAGTATTTCCTTTCTATGGACTCACTGCCTATTCCTGAAGCTGCACCCACAGTATCCATTAACTAACTAAGCCGTCACAGGTAGTGAGGTGATGACGACCATGAGCCAGTCACAGTACTGCCCTGTGTCAGGGAGCAGTATTTAAAGGTAGGGTTATGTGTTCATTGTGCTGGGAGCGCAGCTGTGTGAATGCTTTAGGCATAAAATACATCATAGTGTTTTCTAGATGAGGAGATGTGTAATCACCAAGGGTAAAGGATGGTGATGGGGGAGGACTTTGCCAGTGTTACACACCTTTCAGTGTAATAGGCTGTTCCCGCATTTCAAAGGCATTCTGTGCAGCTGGGGGTGTTAAAGTTTTTATTGCTGCACACTTGGACTGATTGCAACACTTAGAGCTGGTAAAAACCATGGATGCTAATATCAGCGGATATCAAATGGCTCCTGATTGCAAGCGTGGGTGTAAATACACTGCAAATTCACTCCCTTTCTGTAGAACAGACCTGTGTCTCTGAAGAAACAGGGAAGGATGCTGTAAAAACAGCTACATATGTTGCGGAGGAGGAGCAGAGCACAGGAAGGTCTCCAGCCAGCCCCGGGAGCGAGGGGTTGGTGCAAACCAAGCCTCTGAGCACAGGCTCAAAACGGCCAGACCTGGCCCCCTGCCTGCCCTCGCCTCCCCTGCACTCTGCCTGATGCGGAGGCAGCCCCGAACAGCCGGGGCAGCTCCCTTCAGACAAGGATGTTGCTTACCGTCCCCYACAGAGGGGCTTAACTTTGCCGCTGGGTTTGGAGGGCACCGGTGAATATTAACCCAGTGCGTTTACTATTGCTGGCCCTTCCCAGCCCGTCACAAGCCACCCGCTGGTGAGGCCCCATCTCTACCTCCAGCATCAGGCGTGAGATGCCATGTGTCCTTCATCGAGGGATCTCCAGCCTACCAAGAAGGTGCTTGGGCCACGTGGCAGGCTCCTTTCTCACTCTGCAGGCTGCTGCGAGGTATTGTGCAATACATATGTGCAAAATTTTTTAATTCACTTCTGCCAAAGAATACATCTTTCACTGGTGTGGTGGTAGGGAAGGCACGGTAACAGAAGTTTTATAACAGGCTTTTTTCTCCTTCCTGCAAAGCACAGGCCTTTTCTGCAGACTCTGGCGGCGTTTTGGTCCCCAGTGTACCGCACATGTGGGCACTGTCTCTTCGGCTGGGCTTTCACACCCCCACTCCCAGAAGCCCTGTTACAGCAGGACAGCTATCAGAGGTCCAGCCCCAAGACCTGCAGGTGAAGGTGCTGCTAAAGGAGGACTCGGTGTGCTCCCTGCTTCCCTGACTGCCACACCGCAAGCAGACAGGTGCAGCTCATGCAGTGTCACTCTGACCCAGGGTAAGGACCCTTAGGTAAGCACATCCTTGGGCTTCCAGTTGATCCCAGATGCCCACTTCCCAAGACTCATTTTCATTTTCCATTCAGGAAGCAACCTTCAGTTGAAGCCGTGGTATGTGGGCAGCAAAGACTCCTCGTCTAGACAAGACGGCTCATCCCAGGCACAGACGCTTGGCTTGGACACCCTCTCAACCCATCTCCCTACAGAGATTGAGTGCAGGTCAGTCCGGGACCCTCGTCTGCTGCTCTCATGGTCTCTGAAAAGGAGCAACCAGCCATCGGTGTATGCTGAGAAGTACCTTGTGCTTTGACAGGAAGCTGCAATGTGGCAAGACGAGTAATTAATTAGCCTCATGCTGCCACAAGTATTTCCAGTCCCAGCTGACAACAGACTAATTAAGAACCTCCCTGTGGTGTCTATTTTAGATAACCATTTACTTTGGTACAAATTAACAAAGGCTCTTCTAATGGTTTATTTCACAGGCGACTCATTAGATCAATTTATGGGGCAAATAGCAGGAAATTGAATAGACATGTTGAGTTCCCAACCWCCAAAAGCGCAGACAATTTTGCTGAAGAGTGCTCTAATTTTATCAAGGCAAAACACTTGCTTCCTTCTGATTTTTTGTGTCATGTCATTTGTTCTCAGACGTTACCTTAGCCCAAGTCCAGAGGCTTTGAAAATTGAAAGTGACCTTGTAAGTGCTGGTTCTTAGGAACAGATTAGTGTCCCAGCACCCTTGTACGTGAGTTGCCCAGCAGAGTCATTTGGGGTGCTTGCAGACTGAGCACCATGAGTGCTGAGTGCAACCCGTTATCAGTGTTGTCTGTTTTGGCATCTCAGTGGAGGTTGACGAACCAAACCTCATGCTACCCCTATGATCCCTGCATCTGCGACCATGGGAAACACTGATGCATGTGCAATTCCAGGGGTTTTGCAGGATCCCCCCCAAAGCCTAAGAGAATCAGAAAAGGGCCCTACATCCCTCAAATGGCAGGCAGGAGTGTCCTTCCTCTCCACATTAGCTTTCAAATGTTAAGCTTGACCCTGCCTAACAACTGCACGAACACAGTTTGTCTTTAGGATGCTGCAGGAGTCTCAGATGTAGTCTGGACCAGAGCAGGTTCATGGGTTGAGAGTGAACCCAGAAGCAACCTGGTTATCTCTGCTCCGGGATCTGTCCTAACAGGAAAACATGTGCAGGAGGATTTTACCTTCCCTTACTGCCTCTGCACTGCCTCATGTTTAGAAAGTATAGCTGTGAGGGTGACAGCAAAGACGGCAGATTGGACCTTATGTAGCAAGGGATCATGCAGCTTGGGAAGGGAATTGAGGCTTCGGACAGGAGGGGAGAGCGAAGAACATGAGCTGGAAGGTCTCGCTGGGGGAATACGGCTGCACCGCGGCAGCAACGAAATTCTCTGTGTGGTTTTCAGCAGGGTACAGTTCTCCAAGTGACTGAGTGTCATGGTTTAATGACAGATCAGGTACTTCCATCAGCACTAGAATTAATTGGGAAGGTCTCTTTGAAATGAATGTTTGAGCATCTAGTATCTTTTATTTTTCCTCTGTGGAGATACTAGCCAGTTCCCTGTTTTCAAACACCAGTAGAAACTTAGATTAAAGCCTCAGAAATGAATTTTTCTTCCACATTTGGTTGAAATTGTGTTGTGGTTTTGCATACAGAACAATTTCGTTGGAGAAATTGCTAAAGCTAGGGATGCCTCACTATAAGTCATCTGCTCAGAGCCACCTGCTCAGAGGTGTACAGATCATCTTTGTTTGTTGATGAAGGGGAGCGTTTTCAAGGTTTTCTTCCTAAAACACTGTCCCAAAATAGAGTCCCTAGATTCTTGTCTAGGTTAACTCATAGGAAGTGAAAACTCAAAACATTAGTGGGATTATCAACTTGCATTTCTCAGCAGCTAATTGTGTATAATTTTTGTCTCACTCCCCCCCACCCCCAGCAATTCTACATGAGCAGAAATGGGAACATTTCCCCTGTTTCATGGCAACAGAGCGGTGCAGTGGAGGCTCCACAAAGCCACATGCATTACGATTTTTATCCCCTGTTGCAGGCTGGCAGTGTGTAAGCTTTTCGTTCCTGGTCCTTTCTGACCCTTTTTGGGTGCAAGCAGCTACAGCGAATATCAAACGTGACTTCATTTGCTGTAGCTATCTGCCTTCCCCCTCCTAATCCTTAAGGCTGTTGATGATTTCCTCTGTGGCTGGATGCCGGGATGCTGGTGACCCACTTCCCAAGTCTGAAGGCATCGTGGAGCATAGGGTAGCTGCAGCGCCCAGCAGCTCTCTTGAAGCCGAGTGCTGACAGCCGGGAGGCAGCAAGGGTTGAACACAATTGCTTCTGAAATGCACACTGCGCACTTCTCCCCAGCAGATGCTTCTGCCATAGCTGTGTGACAAAATGTGCTCTCAACTCACGAGGCCAGACTCCTTGCAGGTGTAAACTGGCTCAGCGCTACCAGCTTCAATTTCTTCCCACTGAGGAGCTGTCGCTGCGCTCTCTGCGAAAAGCCTCCGAGGACCCTATTAAGCGGGGGGCTTCTAGACCTTTTTTCTGAGGAGTAGCTTTATATAAGTGGCCTGTGCCACATTGGTGCAATTTGTGCCATTGTCCTTCTCTGGCCGATCCTCTGAGCATTTCATTGTGGCCTCCTCAGGTCACTGGTGCTGCTGTGCTAACTCCTACCTGGCGCGCTCCTCCCTCGGCTGAGCTCAGCCTGCCAGAATAGTAAATTCGTCTACCAGGGGCACTCATGTCAACTGCTGGGTGCAGCTGGCAGAGCTGCAATTGTCACTCCTTTCAAAACCATCAGCTGGTTGGTTTTCTTTTTTCAACTTTAAATAGCTGTTTCCAAGAATATGGGGTGGTTTCTAAGGATACTGTGTGTGTAAGACCCCCCCAGAATGTAAACTCACGTGTCCTTTGTGCTTTGGTGGGTTAATGGATGGGGTACTTGGGCATGTTGCAGTGCCTGAGAGTGGCCTCTGAAGCTGACCTGACGTCTGCTGCTGATTTTCCAGAGCAGAAAATCTTCATGGGACCGTAAGTCTAGGCAGGGTCTTGTGGGTGAGCTCGGTCTAAACTCCAAGTGACCACAACCCACTGTGCTACATATTTCTCTGCACAGGCTTGCTCAGCCCCAGCAGAAACACTGAACAGTGCGTTGTACCTAGTTATGCAGCTTTGCCATTTTCAGACTCTCCCCAAATATGCATCTTTGATTGCTAGGTACTATCTTGCCCCCAGGTCCCAGACAGTTGCATTCAGTTTGTTCCACACTCCTGGCTCCCTTCAGAGGCAAGGCTATCTCAGGGAGAGTGCAGTCTCCTGCTAAACGCGCTGGAAACAGGCCGTGAGGCATGTAGTCCTTGGGCTTGAACTGGAGAATATGATCCTATTTCCCTAGTAAGGGTACTGGTTCCTACTGTAAATCCCTGTCCTAAATCCCACCCTATTCTGGCCAAGGGAAGCCACCAGCTGCCATGTTATCCCATGGCTTGTTGCAGGGTCGCTGTCTTCAGCAAAACAAGTTTCTAATGGTATTTTAGCATTCATTCAGACCCTGTGTCCCTGGCAGGGTCTTTTCCACAGTTCCTACGCAGGTGCTAGCTGCAACACATGTAATCAGGCAGCGGGACAGACTGGATAAAAAAATTCTCAGCAACATTTATTTGACAGATCCATCCACTGTGATCAAAGGCCCTGTCCTGATCCCATTGAATTTAATGGACATTTTGCTAATAACCTCAGGAGACCCAGATGTGACTCTCCCCAATTTGTGGACAAGACCATTATAGCTTTGGGAGAAATTAAATCCCTTCCCCTACTCTTTGAGTGGGGGGAAAAGGCATGTATCATGCTTCCTCTTTGGATGATGCCTGTTCTCACAACTGGTAATTATCTGAGGCAGTAGCTGGTGTAGCATGTGTCAAAGGAGTGTGCTGTGGCAATTTCTCTCATCATCGTGTATTTAGCCCTGAGTCTGGAAGATGGCTCGTACTAGACACAGCTGAGCTAGGGTTACCTCCACGATTGTAGCTGTGCATTTCTAGTCCGTGCAACCACTGGTGCTGCAGAACCCAGCTTTGAACTTCCACTTCTTTTTATTCTTTCCTAGCAGACTTGGTAGAGGAAGGGGTGTTGAGATGATTTCTCTGCCTTCCCCCGAGATTTATATTTCTGGAATATGTCTCGAATGTACTTAGGGAAAAGGAATGAAATTCAGCAGTATGACTGTGCTAGCAGAGCAAATGTTTTGCTGGTGGTAGCTCTTTCCCCCTTCATGTTAGCACTGAATTTGTTCTGGTATTCCTGAAATGCCTTTAAACACTTCATTTCTTCTTTAGCGTGAGCCGAGATGGTCCCTTGTGTGAAAGTTAGCTTTGGGAAGAAAGCACTAAGCCTCTTACGAGAGCAAAGCTGTGCCTGTGTTTAGACTCATTCCATCACCCTCTGTGGCATTTGAGCTGATTCCTCTTTTTATGCCTGTCACCTTCTCATTTCCTTTGGCTGCAATCCCTCTTTCTTTCTGCTGAAATATTTGGAGGGCAGGCAATTCCCTGGCTGCCTGCAGATGAAACAAGATCAGCTTTCAGCGTTGAGTTGTGTAACAGCTGCCCACTGTCACTACAGAGCCAATTTTGGGACAGTGTCATCAGCTTTGTCAATCCATATTTCCCAGGGAGATTTTTACTGGATCAAAGCTTAAGCACACATTAACTGGATCAAATGCTTAAATGTACATCCAAGATCTGAAGTGACGAATGGGACACCCAACTTTCATTAACCAAACAAAACTGTAATTCATTGATGTAAGCTGAAAGTTTCCATGAGTTCCAGCTATCCATAAGTACATGATCTCTGAAAGATTGTCCCTTGCTCACCCTGGTCTGTATATGAATGTGTGTGAAGGAGCAAGAAAAATTTTAGTATTCTCTTTGCAAATTTTGCTTTGTTTTTTAATAAAGCTTGTAATTGTCAGGTCTGTGTTTGTGAAAAGCKTATCACCAAAAGACCAGTATGAATAATATCAGGGTTTCAGTTTGACAGAGCAAGTGTAAAAAGGCCTAGTGGAAGCTTGCAAAGGTATATCGTAGCTTTCTAATAATAAAAATGTCTCACTCACCTTAGATGTGGGACACTGTGTCCTGGAAGATGGCCTCTTGTTACCTAACAGCAGAGCCTCCTCCAGTGAGGGCATGCCCTAAATTGCTCTTTACAATTGAATTCATTTCCGAACAAGGCGACAAGATCCCAGGGCTGGTAGGTCAGCACCACACAAGCTGCATCAGATCCCAGGTGGCTTCTGCTAGGAGGATCAGCATCAGACTGTCTTGTCTGCACGTGCCAGGCGGCTGATGGGCTGCCGAACAGTATGTGGAGCTCAGACAGCTCATGATTTACATAGGTTTGCATAGACAGCAAGATAACTGAAACACCATGTGCTTCAGATGAGTCATCTGCAGAAAGAAAGTCTCAGGACTGAGTTTGGGCATATTTCTCTTTGTCTAAACACAAAAGCATGATCAATTCAGCTTGCTTCACTTACCTGGTTTGTACTAGTTAAATTTTTGTACAATATTCTTCTTTCAGCCTAATAGTGGCTTAACTTCATTCATTACCGTAATATTTCTTTAACTGACTCAATTTAAATAAGAAACTAACCACATCTGGTGCAAAATTTGCTAAGTGATTGAGCTGTGGGCCTGCTCAGTAGCTCATGGTCTGACATTAGCTCTAGGTCACTTCTCAATAGGCTTCTGAGCATCCACAACATGACAGCTGCCTTCAGGGTAGCCAAAGGAATGAAAAAATTAATGCTTCTGTATTTCATTTTAAATAATCATCTCATGTTGTAAACAAACTAATAAACTTACCTAGCCAGACGTACAGCATTTATAAATCAGTATAAGGAGCTCTGTTCCTCTGATAAAGTCAATTTGTGTATATTGATTTGCATCTTCCACTGATCAGACCTGCCTGCATGAGATTAATCCCTTGAAGTTATCTTGTCTTTGAAAAGTGAATTTGGCCTATTTCTTTGCAGCATTGGGTAGCTTTTAATAGGAAATGTCAACCCAGCATTCTGGGCGTTTTTGGACAAGGGGTTTCGTTATGGAAGTTCCCATAATAATTTTTTCCAGGAATAAGCTGTTTTTTTCAGGCTGGATAAATTCCAGCTCAAGTAATTACACTCTGCCTTCCTCAATTCCCCCAAAGGTCCAATTAATTCAGGCATTCTTAGCATAAAATTGTTACGTGCTGCTACTGTACATGGCTAAACAGCTGTTGTACTTCCCCACAACGACGAATACATCTCAGTGGTGCGTGAACTGATTAACTTACATCATCCTGCTGTGGTGTGCCCAAATGATTTCAGTGCTCACAGTCCTCCAAGACAAAGCACATTGGTTATGCATACTTTTATCATGGTCTTCCTAGTCCTGCTAGTCTTGCTTGTCCTTCTTCACTGGCTTTCTCATTCAGAAGAGAAGATGGGAAGAGGCAAAAAGTCCTGCTGGTTATATTCGCTTCCGGATCTTGAACCACCATAGGTGGGGAAGGTCTCAGAGCAGAGGGTGGCATGTTGCCAAAGGTGCCGGGCGCACCGGGAGGCTTTCCTCACAGGGCACATGTTGTTCTGAATACCTTAGAGGGCACCACTACTGAAGTAATTAGTTACGTCCGGGTTGCTTAACAGACCCGTGACGCTGATGTGGTAGCTGTTGTCCATCTATAGCGAAAGAGGGTTTTAAAAATGCAGAGAGTTAGTGGAGATGAGAAGCCTACAGCTGCAGTAGTGCCTGTTCTGCTTTTTCTTTTGAAAGCGTTTTTACCTCTGCTCTTTTGGCCAGGTTTCGGTGCAATCGTTGCAGCAGGTACGCGCTGCTTTGATGCCCACTGGTTCCCAACTCTACTGGTCTGGTGCGACTGTCGTGGTTTGTAAAATCAGCTGCGGTGCTCATGCCTGACCCTTGCTGGCAGACCAGAGCCAGCTGTCCCATCAGGGGCTCAGAGCTTGTGAATGGAGGACTTTCCAGGCCTTGTCCAGCTTTGGAAAGCTTGCCCCCATCATAACCACTGTGGTAGCGAGGCTGTTTCAACATCAGGGCTGAAAGGCACAGCCTCTTGCTTTTGTAGTTTGAATAGCTGAAAAGCAATGTGCTGCCCAAAGGTAACCCCCAGGCTGCACCGGCTGCCTGGTGGGACCTGGGCACCGCTGGGCAGCAGCTCACCGCAGGAGGGCTGCAACGAGAGAGGGTCTCAGGACAATAAAGCTGAGTATGAGAAGGATCAGAGGGGGGAAGCTTCTCTACCATGTGCTTTGCTGTTTGACCTTCAGGGATCCTTTTGGACATGCTGTAGGATTTCCAGTTGTGTGTGTCAACCCCCAGCATCTGCACCCAGGTCTGCAAGATACAGCAGGGACAGTTTGTTTTGTGGAGCTGCAGTAGGCCAGGATAATCCACACTTCTGTCTCCTCTGCGCCTGTGCATGCATTTATCTTTCAGCCTACGGGGGGCTCAGTTCACCTTCTTGCATTGCTCGAGGGATAGGATTTCAGCTGGCAGCTTCTGGGTCAGGCTGGCTTTGGCAGGTGGAGCAGCTCTGGGAGGGAGATGGTTCAGTGCAGGGTGTCCTGCGTCAGTCTGTCTCTGATGTCYGTCGGGGTCTCACTCAGTGCCGGTTTACAGCTTCCTTCCTGCATGGCTGCAGGTGTGGCTGTCACCCTACCGGACCCCTCTTCCGATGGTGACACCGGCATCCTCYGGCCACAGCGCAAAGTGCTGGGCACGGGCTGCAGCCATGGAGGTGGTGTGTGCCCGGCCACTGGAGAACCTGCCTTTCCTGCGTGTGCTGCCAGCATCAGCCAGCTCACGTTTCATCCGAGCTCAGTCTGGAGGTGGACGCATTCAGCACACATCCTTCCTGGGGAAAGGCTGTCGGCCCTGAGACTTTGCTTCCTCCAAGCCTGATGACTTCCAAGGCATGACGTGGAGCAACTGATCCAAGGGTAGAGAGCTAGTTGAAGCCATTAGGAAAACAGGTTACATTTCACATGTGTAACTGGGCAAATTGACTCTCTCCAGAGTTTCGCATGCATAAAAGTGGAATCATGCCATCTTTTTCTTCATCTGCCTGTCTTCATAAACACACCTGCATGGCGCTTGGGTACCATGATGTTGCAAAGTCAAAACGTTTCTGATTTCTTGGCGCTAGGGATGTGGTCTGTTTGCTCTTGGAGAGCTTTGCCTCAGCACCCAAGCGGTGCGAGGCCAGCACTTCTCAGGGCCAGGAGCACATTTCCCTGCCAGGAGGCAAGTTGGCCAAGCTGAAGTTTGGCTGGCTGCACCCACAGTCAGGTCCTGGTCAGGTCCTTTGCTGATAGCAGTGGTTGTGAAGGAAGCTGGAAGCAAAGACCTGCCCCTCCTTTCCCTGGGGAGATGCTTTGAAGCTGAGCTCTACTGCTGGCCTGCCAGTGCACTGCGTCGCAGCTGCAGGCAGAGACATCTCTGCCCAGTCTCGTACCTCCTCGATCCCGATTCTGACCCTGACCCCTGCCTCTGACCCCAACCCTAACCCACACTTGCCGCTCTGCATCCCAGCGCCTGCTAGTGAGGTCCCTGCTCGCGCCTGCCCTCCTATTGCACCCCGCTCCCTGCTTACCCCACTTTGCAGGGAGGCTGGCCTTCGCTGCTCCCCGACTCCTCTTTCTTCCCCACCTGATCCATAGGTTTGATTTCTGTCCATGCAGACTCCCAGAGCCTCGTGGAAGTCTGTTCCTATGGGGGCAACCTGGTGACCCCTCAGCATCCTCGGACTTTTACTGGGTCTCTCTCTATGACATGCTGTCATGGTTTAACCCCAGCCGGCAGCTAACCCCACACAGCCGCTCGCTCGCTCCCCCCTGGTGGGACGGGGGAGAGAATCGGAAGGGTAAAAGTGAGAAAACTCGTGGGTTGAGATAAAGACAGTTTAATAGGTAAAGCAAAAGCTGCATGCACAAGCAGAGCAAAACAAGGAATTCCTTCACTCCTTCCCATCRGCAGGCAGGTGTTCAGCCATCTCCAGGAAAGCAGGGCTCCATCACTCATAACAGTTACTTGGGAAGACAAACGCCATCACTCCGAAGATCCCCCCTCCTCCTTCTTCTTCCCCCAGCTCTATATGCTGAGCATGACRTCAYATGGYRTGGAATATCCCTTTGGTCAGTTGGGGTCAGCTGTCCCAGCTGTGTCCCCTCCCAGCTTCTTGTGCACCCCCAGCCTCCTCGCTGGTGGGGTGGGGTGAGAAGCAGAAAAGGCCTTGACTCTGTGTAAGCACTGCTCAGCAATAGCTAAAACATCCCTGTATTATCCACACTGTTTCCAGCACAAATCCAAAACATAGCCCCATACTAGCTACTATGGAGAAACTTAACTCTATCCCAGTCAAAACCAGCACACAGGCTGTGCTCTTCGCCTCGCTGTTAGATGCCTGCATAAATGATGACAAAGTTTTGCACATAGCCTCAAACCTTTTTAGAGGGGTGCCTCACCTGAGCTGAGGTGCTGGTCTTACCTAGTGCCTCCGTACGGGTGTGCATCTCGTTAAAGGCGGGCTGCGAGGCTATGCCTGCTGGCCTCCTCCCCACACCAGCACCCACCCCAGCAGGGGTAGCAGCCGGGGTCTTCCTCTGCAAAGGAGGAGGGACGTAAGGAGCTGATGCTGCAGTACCCCGGTGCTTGGGGTTGATGCCAGGGGCTGGCAGCTCTCAGGCCCCAGAAGATGGCTGGTGCCCAGAGGAGCTGCTGAGGGCTTAGTTTTGCGTTACAGGCTGCTCAGCCAGAGATTAATTTGCTCTTTACTTGTGCCAGATAGGGAACCCCTGTGGGGAGCAGACACTGGAACCAGTCTTTCCCCCTGGGCCAAGGGTGTGGGGATATTAAATTGCCATTTTCAGGATGACCTCCTGCCTCTGTGCAATAGTCACAAGAGTCCCGTGGAGATGCAGCTCCCTCGTCCTCTTCCTCAGCTTTCCCACTCTGTTGTCTCGGTTTTCTTCATCTCCCTGTCCTCTTCTCCTTTCTCCTTAGTGTCTGCGTGACACAGATCCATATGGCTTTAACAGAATATCATTAACCTGCAGCACTACAGAAGGCTGATGCTTTCTTAAAAACATGTCACTTTCTATTTTTACCCTCTCTGAACTACAGGCACCTCGGACCAAGCTGAGGAGGTCTGACCCGCTGCTGTGTACTGATCTCGGCTGCTGTCTCCCTGCACAAGGCTTATCCTGCCAGTGCTTCAGAGGTGGCTTGGACTCCAGGTTCTGTCTGTTCAGACTGTGGCCTCGTTACAAATTCGTAACAATACTGCGTCTAAAAAGGGTAGGAGGAAACTGGCATTTTCAGATATGCATATGCAAATGAGGATGCCGGGAAATTTAAAGAAGAGTATGGGGTTTTGTTCTGTTTCTGTATTTCAAATTTCCTTCTTCCCCCACCCTCATCTATTTTTTCTCCTTCTGCTTTCACAAGTGCTGCAAGAAGTGAGATCACTTGCCTTACAACACTATGAATTTGATGTGGTACAACACGAGCGTGCTTGTGCTCCCCTCCCATTGTAAGTTTGTCTTGTTCACATGGCTTTTTTAAGCAAAAGTCTGATAATAGTTTGTATCATAAGAAAAAAAAGGACTCTCCATTTTTGTCTCCCTCAATCTAGGTTGTATTTTCCTTATTTAATGGCTGGATAAGCAAATATTTACTGCATTTATTTCATGTGATTGCTTTTCTGCTCAATGATAATGATATCCTTTTATGTAGTACTTTCACATATAAATTGGGGGGGGGGGCAGGATGTAGTTTGTTTTACCTTGCAGGCTGATTGCAAACCTTCTCAGCATTTACCAGCCATTGTGCTGGCAGCCAGTTTAATCACATGTCCATTGTAGGCACTGAAGGTCCAGCACTTCCGATGAGAAGCACATGGGGCATCGAAGCTATTTGTAAACCACATTTTTGTGAATGTCAAAATAAGTTATTTTGCCTGAGAATTAAAAAAAAGTCTAACACTGTGGGATCCAGCTGGACACCTAACTTTCCAAACTCCAGGAATTCTAAAACTAAAATTTGAAATGAAATAAAAATCAAACTTTGAAACCTTCCTAAGTCCCCAGGTTTCACCTTGAAAGGCCGCCTTAGCTTCTCAAACGTCTAAAGCTCAAAGCATGTGGATTGTMTTGGTGTGACTGAAAAACTCATTTTTTGTAGCAGTTTTTCACTTGGGTGTTCAAACTCTGAAGCAAAGGAAYATAAGGCATAGAACCAGATTTGGGCATTTAATATATTCTCCAGTGAAAACTGCATACATAACTTAAACGTGTATAATCAATGCAGTTCATGCCTTGCAGCRTCAGCCTGACTCTGAGAACTCACCACGGTTGCAGAGCATGCTGGCTCCCAAAACCAGGTTGTTCCAAATTGGCTGTTTAGATGTCTAAAGTATATTTCCTTTAAAAGAAAAAAAAAAAAAAATTATTTGGGCAGGTGGCAGATCTCTGCTGCTTACCTGAAATACTCTGTGCTGATAGAAAGCTGCGGCTGGAGTGAGACCTCATAATTTATTGCAATTTATTTCTGTCATGGCCTAACCTTTCACAGATAGGTAAGAAAAGGACTTCTTGTTTTCTTTCTCCAGCTGCAACGTAATGAGGTGACATACACCCRAATCTGCATTTCCACTGCATACAAGGAGCAGGGGGGAGCCCCAAAATTCTTGCTGTGCACAGGGCTCAGCTGTCGCGGAAGCAAGACAGGATGCGAGTGACCACACACCTTTGTTATTCTCTCCCTTGTGGTCTCTGCTGGACCTGGCATGTCCTCTTTATAAGAAGTTACTATTACAGTAGGGTGTCACTTCAGTGTCTGTTCACAGGTGTTATTTCACAGTTGTTGATTGGGTTTTTTTCACCATGAGATAATCAAGACATAAGGACAGATAATTTTAGGATGACTCTGGCTAAGGCTTCTGGTAAAATCATTGTGCCCTTTGTATTTCTGTACAAATTTCAAGGTAAATTCTTCAGTGCAGAGTTCTGCTCTTGCCTCAGGATCTTACTCCAGTTCCTGCAGTCCCAGGGATGGGATGCTTTTTCTGACTTCACCCCACCAGGGAAAGCATGGATGTCTCAGCAGTGTTCACGCCTGCCATGCAGCTCCTATTCCAAGGCCCTGTGTTTCTGCACTTAGGGCTGTGTGCTCAGAACACGTTGCATTCAAGCACCTGACGCTGCCCAGGATCACACAAAGTGATGCCTTGTAAGTTTTGAAATGATCTCCCAAAGGGTACTGCAAGGAGCCTTGTAAGTACCATCCTGCGAGCATCCCTCTCTGAGGAGAATGGAGTTGTTGCTGGTTTTATTCCTCCCCTTTTGAGGCATTAGGCACAGTCATTGTGTGGGTAGGTTTGAAGCTGAGATGTTGTGACCTAAAAGGACAATCTGCATGAAATTCTTGGAAGGTGAAAAGTTCTATATGCGTGGTTTTACCTATTAGTAAGCGTGGAAGGTTTTCACTGTTGTCCTTGCCTATGTTTGAAAGCATGTGATTTAATTTCTTMCCCTTATCAGGATAGTTGCTCTTGCTTTTTCCTCCTCACCTTCTGCTTTTGTATATGGCTGCTGCTCGCAACGCAGCTTGTGTCTACTTTATACAACCCCTGCTGTCTTGCAATTCAAAACTGCTGTCAGTCTTGAGCCAAGCACAAGCAAAAGCAAAGCACATCACGGCCACAGAGCAATATTGCCTCATGGAGCAGCTTTGAAATAACAACCTTGGTTTCTCACTTTGCTTAACAGCTTCTGTTTCAGACCCTTTTGACCCAGTTTTTCCAGGGCTTGAGAACTCATTGCCTGCTTTACTTGGTGTCTGCTATATGGCTCGCTCTGTTCAGTGATTTCCGCTTGACCTTTCCAGTTTCTCTTGCTTCTTTGCGATCAGCCAACCAAAGGACAGGTGTTGAATATGTTTAAGGCAGCAGGCTGCTAATGCAGGCACTGTTCTGCCAGTGCATGTGCATCCCTGCAGCAGCATGAGGAATGACGGGAGGATGTACAGCTTGCTGGTAGAAGGCAGCTGATTTCAGAACCTGAAGGCTTTGCATRGAAGAGCCTGTGCCAGGGAATATTACATATTACTCCATGTCCAGAAATAAAACTCTGCAGATACTATCATACTGAAAGGTATTTGACTGTATCTTCCCTTCCAGTTGTTACCCAGAGAATTCCTCAAGGCCAGCATGTAATTTTGCAAACATTCAATCCCTTCTGTAAGTGACTGCATGCTATACACATCTTGTCTTTTTGATTATGATGCTGGTTTAGACTGTGTATGTCCTTTCATGTCCCAGAGACTGAATCTGTGTGGTTTTGCTTAGAGAATAATAAGTTTAAAATTTAAAGAATAATTCTATTTTTAAATCCATTTCATTTTATCCTTTTCCCCCCAGAACATGATTATTTTAAAGGTAAAATAGCTCACTAAATTCTAGGGACTGGGCAGCTTAAAGGAGCGCTTATGGAAGCTAAACCCTTACTTTCCAAGTTGCTAACTCAATTCCCATTCACATATTAGTGAGCAATGTTGCCATCTGACAGCTGCCTGCAGCTCACATCAAAATGAGATGGTGGTTCAAGTCCAGTCCTCGAGGCTGAAGGGAAACTGAAGGAAAGCAAAAAAAATAAGCCCCTCTAATTTCTCCTGCAGGTTGGGACCCTCTGGGCACCCTTGGCCAAGTGCCAAGAACAGAGATGGGAGATGCACACGTGGCGCGCTTTRCCTGGAAAGCCTCCTTATCTCGGTGAGTGAACTCACCCCCTCCTTCGCAGGTCAGGATGTGACTCATCTTCCGAGGTGCTTCTCAGCAGGGCCGACTAGACAAATGGTAATCTTAAAATGTGGTGGGTGCTGGGTGCTTTCTGTTAGCTGAGAGATGTGTACCTGGTGGCTCAATTTTCTTTGAAAAGACTCATGTTTAAAGAAGTCTGTAATTTCTGCAAAAATGCATGCAATTACTTTGGCATTCCTGAAACTCCTTAYGTCTTCCAAGTGTAACACACTTCAAGGCTTTGCAGGAATAAGGAAACAAAATTTGACCTCTTAGATGAAACAGCTCCTACGTTTGCAGGGGCACTACCAGATTTGCAGATCAATACAGTGCTAACGTGGTGCCATTATAAGCCCACATGTGTTGCCTTCAGAGCTTGCCTGTAATCAGAATATTGCTGATTTCGTACCTTGATTTCACGTTACTAAAAAGCTGCGTAGGCCCTCCAGGAGATAAGAAGACTGGAAAGGAAAGACTGGAATGGGCAACACAGGGAAAATAATCAGYGATGCCTGAGTTCCAGGAAACAGAAACTCCCCTGGGAAGATATGTTTTCAATCACTTATAGTTACAGCTGCCCACTGATAACCCCAGGGCCAGGATGAGACATTAGATTAAGCCCATCAGGTGTGCTGGATGGCACAACCTGGCTGATTTAAGGAGTTCCTTCAATAGATATTATAACTGATGTGAATTAATCTCTTCACTGCATGACTGGATCTCATTCATAGAAGTCAGGTTGCCTGGTCTGGCAGATGGTGCAGCCTTGAAGATCAGCTCAGCAAACAAGGCTAAGCCATTGGAAAGCATCTTTTCTTAGGCAGAGATGTGGTTCTACCAGCTGCTTGCATACTAATCTATTCATTCTTTCTCTAATTCATGAGGGTGTTAGGGGATGCTGCCCAGTCTTCAGAGACAAATAAAATCAGAGTTTGTTACAGTGTTGGTCTCCTCTGAGTGAAAAAACAGAGCAGAAAAACCCACCTCACATGCAGTTTGCCCATCTCCTCACTCCTGTGTCCTCACAAGTTTTATTTAGAGATACACAATTCACATGCCAGCTGTCCCTTGCGAATGGTTAGTGGCAAATGCAACTCACCCCAGATAAGCACTCCTGATATTTCCTTCTTATGCTAGCTCTGTCACCGCAGAGGAAAAGCCAAACATGGCACCTCTCGTGTGCACGGGAGGATTTGGGAGCGGAGGGATCCGCAGTTAGTGTTGGGAAGGAGAGGTGTGGGACAAGACCAAGAAGCTAAGGACATGCCTTTTTGTTCAACTTACAGTCCTACTATAGCATCAGCAGACCCTGATGAAAGGGTAAAAAAAGCAAGGAGGTTGATTTTTGCACTGTCAGTTCAGACTCTGTTCAGGAAACTGAACATATTTCATAAAATATGCCTGTGTGGGTACTTAAGCATGTTGGAATATGTTGGGCTTGGTTAGTGCTAAAAAGTACCTACGTGATTCTTTGTTACCTTTGTTCTTATTATAAAGTAATTGATGAGTTTGTCGTTGAACAATGAAGCTCACCTGACAATTTTGCAGCATTTAGACAGCTTTGTTGCCGGTTGCCTTTTTTCAAGGTCAATGGGAGGATATGAATTACATTTAACTGATGCATAACTCTTAGGGTGAGGCACCAGAAGCAAGTCAAGAAGGCAAACTGGAGAGCTAAGTTGCTGATTATACTTCATATGTCAAATGTTCTTCTCAAAAACAAAAGGCATTAGACATGAACAGTAAAAATGTCTGCACTGTCACACCATACACAGGTTAAATTCTATGTTGGTCTCTTCCTCTTCACATATTCGATAAAGGCTGTTGTTTAAGGTTAATTAGATTAGTTTCACACATCTTGGAAGCCATGGAAAGATGAAGAGCAGCAAACAGGTGAGATGCTCAGGAGAACCTCACTTTCTATTTCTGGCTTTGAGGTTGCCCCATCCCAGTGGCATCTCTCTGCCTTATGTTCCTTCTGAAAAATTAATTAATTCAGATCGCTTTTGTGGTAAAAGCTTTTGTCTCAGAAGACATAAAACCTCTGTACTGAGCCTGTGCAAGGAAAAGTCCATGATCTTTGCCTGTCACAATATAACCCTCTTGCTTTGCAGCTTCTGTACATGCAATGCTGGGCAGTTTCAGGGAGAAAAATACAGATGATGTCCCAAACTCAAACAGTGGTTAACACATATTTTCCCACCACTGCTTAAACTGAAATCACTGATAGATTTTGGAGTTAGCATTGCTCTGGTGTAGCAAGATCCCCTTATAGCTCTTGCCCTTGAATGTTTGTACTCTCATGCACGCATAAATGCACGGATGATTTATGTCTGATTCACATTTTTAGGGCACTCCCAAGAAATTAGAGAAGAAAGCAATAACTCATTGAGCTGCCTGCCGTAAGCCACCTGAGGCTGGCCCGTGGGTGAAAACCAAGACACCAGATCATCCAGTAAAAATTAGATGGCCTGGGAGGTGGTGGGAAACCTAGCTGGCTAATTTAAGCTAGGTACCTAACTCTGGGATGGCTTATGTTATGAGACACGATGCCTGTCTTGGTTCTCATATGTTGGCCTAATCAGTGTCATACCAGAGTACTTCAACTTATCCATGCAGGTGTGAGAAGAGAATGAGGTCTTTAAATAGGTAAAGATTTGTAAACATGGAGTATAAAATAGGTGCTATCTCATGGCTTTTAATTGCTGTGTTAGTTCTGTGTGCTGTTTGAATGCTTCATTCAAGGCTTGTAATAGCAGTAAAAGACATCATCACCTCTGTTAAGAGTGACGCTAAGTATGATGACAGCTACACTGTAGAGTAAGAGTTTGTGGCCTCTGTCCTTCTTACTTGCATTTCAAAACTTCTACTTTACTATTTTCAAAGGAACATTGTATGAACTTATCAAAAACCTGAGTTCAGTTTGAGTTTTTAAATTTAAATTTGTGGCAAGATGTGCTTAAACTTATTGGAAGTGCAGCAAAGTAAGGAACCGATTTTTTTCTAATTCTTTTCAAAGGCATGACTTTGTGTGTGCTGAGATGATCACGTCAGGACAGGGAGTCAAACTTCAGCTGGTGGAGATGGCCTCATTTTCTCAGGGGCAAGTGGTTTCAGAAGTCTCTACTGGTGCACTTTGTCCCCTGACGGGGACRAGGAGACGTGCCTGATTTAATGCTGACAGTTCTCTACATTCATATGCATACCATCAGTCCTACTCTTTCTTCATTTGGGCCTTTCACACAACACTAGCAGGAAAAGAAGCATTTCTTTTAGTGAAAAATGTGATTGTGAAAACGTAAATTATCARCAGGCTGCAGGCATAGCTTGCTCTCTTCTAAAATTAATTGTAACTCACTTTTATTTAGCACTTGACATTGTCCATTTAATTCAGCACTGAAGTTTTATACAGGTTTCTAAAGCGTCACTTACAGTTTCATCTGACTTCAACAGCAAAAACCAACATAGGTGAGCTATGTTTAACTGAAAAGAAGCAATAAAAGAACATATGCTTATTAAGCAATAATAGAGGAATCCTACTAAGCTGTTTCTAAAATTGCTTCCCAAACCAGAAGTATGCGTTCTTCAAATGAGTATTGGGTACTCTTTTCCCAGAAGGAGCCAGTTAGTATTTATTATCAACATTAATGCGGCTGACAGAGATGTGTTGGCCAATGACAGGTTGCAGTATGAGTGAAGTAGTTTTGAGATGTAGTTATGTATCTTTCTTCCTGTTGGATAAAGACTTCCTAATCTGAATTTATCTAAAGAAAAATTGACAGAGCGATCAATATACTTATTCACAGACTAACTGTGGGTGAATCCTGCACAGAAAACACAACCAGGAGTTTATACCAAAGTCTACTGAGATCGGTGTTAAGAAATTGTGTTTTTATGAGCTTTTACTATTTTGAGAAAATTGAAAGTTATATTTATTATCCATTCAAATGAAGAGTTAGTGATCTGAGATATGACCACTTTATAAAGCGTATTAAATTCCATATTTGTACATAGACTTTGTGCTAATACATATTAATATATCTGGTTGTATCTGGAAAAGTAATGAAATAGTTGTTTCTGAATTCTCTACTCTGTGCTAACATTTGTTGTAAAACGTTTCTTTGTATTCAGAAACAAAATTCCCTGTGCAGTATTATTTTTTTTTTCTTTTTTTTTTTCCTTTTTTTTTTTTTCCCTGGGAGGAGGAGTTAATGGACCATTCAGAAAGAAACAATTTCTGCGAGGAAAGATGCAAATCAATCATCTGTGAGTGGCTGATGTCCCCGCGCAGTCAATTCTGCTGGGCAGCCTATGGGGGGTGGAAGAATACCCCTCTCTGCCGACCTGCTTTGTCCTGAGGAAGGCAGCTTGCCATTGCCTACCGGGTGGAGTTGTCTCCCCTCCTGTCCTACCCCTCAGACAGGATTGTCCTTCTGTCCGTCTTGCTCTCCAGCGTACTCCAGGCTCAGAATGATAGGTGAGGAAAACGTTAGAGGAGAAGACTCACCGGGGACAGAGAGAGCACCTGGAGAGACCAGGGAGTGGCAGAAATGTCAGTGGCTGTAATAACCACCTAGGATTCACAGACTACTTAAAAGGAATGCAGAACAAGTATTTGCAAAAGATGAAATTTGCTCCTTTCTCTGTGAAGTGCAGGTGAGCTGGCAGTTGTAAAAAAAATCTGCAGAAGTTCTTGAGGAAACAGAAAAATTTGTCAAGTGTGTTTGAGAAAATGGCTAGACTGGTCTTGGGACAGCAGGACAACTCTCCTGCTACAGACTACTGGTCCAGGAGCAAAGCCTATGTAAACTGTGATAAACTGATCCTGCTCTACTTCTGTTGGGCCCACTCCTGTGAGAGCTGGATGGCATGATCACGAGCATTTGACTCCTGGACACATGTAATGCAAAGAGCTCTTCTGCAGAAAGAGGCAGATGATTGTTCAAGGGAACAAATTTATTTCTTTGCTCTTCCAGTTTATTGCAGTTGTAGCCATCAAGTATCTATTGTCTCAGGTTTTTAAACATCAGACTTTCAATCTGGGGCAGTCCACTGTGACACTACAGGGTTTTTTTCTATTAATCTCTACATTCCTCCACTGTCATCCATTTGTAGCCCACCATTCCCATCACAGCTGTGGCTGTTTTAGTAGAGTTTCACAAGGCTTTAGTAGAAAGTGTATGTTAGCCATTTTTTTAAAGGCTCTTTAAAACCCTATCTGGCCTGGAAAGATGCTCTGGCATGGGGCCCTCAGGAGGACTGCGGTCAGTTGCTAGCTCTCAGCTTGCTTGTGAGCACAGCCAACTTTCTTGCCAGCTCTTCTCTCCTCAGCTCCTACTCAGGGAAACAGGCATGACTGTATTTCCCTTCACTTGTTCTTTTTGCAGCAGTTCTACGTAAAACTGTAAACTCCATGGGATGTATGCTATCTTTTACACTCTCACAAAAACTTGGCTATCCCAGTGTTACGATTACATGTGCCCCCAACACAACAGTGCTGACAGACCTCCTTGAAGTCATTACCTGGGCCGTGCTTTGGATCAAGGCCTAATGAACTGCAATTATTTGAGGAGGTGTTTATTATTAAGCTGACACCTTTATCACTAGACCAAATCCCTCGGTTCTTTACTGAGGCAAAACCCTCCTGGTTGCAGTCAGTAAAATCTGTAGGCATGGCTGGATGCTGCATGTCTGAAGCAAAGCATAATAGTTTAATTGACCACCTTTTGAATTGGTACATAACTCCTAACAGGTGCCATCTATCAGCATAGGAATGGAAACAAGGACTGAAATGTTAACATTGCTTAGTTTAGTTCTGTCGAGGTGAAATACCCAGACAGCTTCTCTCCATGGAGAACAGAGCTCAGCATTACCAAGGCAGGGGTGGTTGATTTGAAGTCATGGACTTTCTTCTTTTAATCAGTGATGGGACGATACTGGACAAATGCATTCAGCTGCRATTTCACACCATATGTGGTCCACAGGCCTTTGGAATACAAATACTGTAAAAATCCAGTTTGAAGCAGGTTTGCTGCAAGCAGAGACCAGCTGAACTTTGCATGCCGTCAGGACCTCCAGGCCCACTGCTACGTGCAGTACTGTGTGTTAGAGTACTAGCCCTTCTTGGAGAGATACAGTACTTGGGTAAATCTCATCCCTATGGTCTGATCCTGCAAACAGGGTATGGTGTGTGAATTTAAGATACGTGGTTAGAAGGTGCCACAAAGTAATACACAAATACTGATTAATAAATACCAGCTCTGCAAGGATTTTAGTCTGGAGCTTGTTTGTAGCTAGACTGAACTAATTGGCTTTACGTTCCGATTCTGGAAGTTCAGCATGCACTTTCGTATGTGAATAGTCCCCTTGAAATCACTGGAAACAACTGTCCAGGTCATAGCAAGCTTCATGTCTGCAACTGATCTGAAGTCTACTGCAGATGTTTACACAGAGCACGATTTTTTAAATTGCATGCTTTCACTGAGTTTGACAGGATTATTTGCCCCAAGTCATGGCGAGTTGTTTGTATGGATCTGGGATTTAATCTCCTAGGGGAAGTCTCCTTTTCAATTCCTTCCCCTTTTCCTGCGCTACAAATTTCTCCTTTTTGCATTAGGCATTTCTACCTGCTGCGAAATGTATTGTCCACCCACAGTTACATCTGAAAAATGACAATGGAGAAGACAGAGTGTGTTACTCTGTGCTTGAGAGCCTCTGTAGAAATGTGGAGTGACAGCAGGATGACTGCAGCCGATGAAAAAAGATGAGGTATGGTTATCAAACTGCATAGCTAGCAAATTACTTCAATAGTTTGGGTTTAAATCTTTCTTCCTTTTGGGCTCTATTGCTGGCACTGAGCTTTTGGTTCATGGTGAAAAACAATATATATTTAGTCTCAATTACAGTTCATCACTTCATTATTTTAGTAATTTTGATTACTTTGCTACTTGAATCAGCACAAGGATAGAGTCAAAATATCATTTGGAATAGAGGACTAGGAAAATAACTCTACCAAAAAAACTAGTATGTTGGGTAAAAATATATTGTCGTATTGACTGTAATCAGTAACACCCGAAGTGTGAAGGAAGTAAACACTGTCCCTATCTGCTGGCAATGTGCTCTCAGCTGCTGTTACCATTTCAAAATAATCCTCATCTGAGTGGAAGAGAATTCCTTCTGCTTTTCCTCAGAGTGACTGTTGTCCTCCTGTTCGTCAGTGTGATGTGTGCCACGGAGGAAGGAACTAAAGGAACTCGCTGCATATGTTTTTCCATCTTAACCAAGTCCAGAAATCACTTTTCAGAGCAATCCTGTATAGTCACAAAGCTGTACCAGGTTAGAAGATTATTGTGACATTATTATTAGAAATCGCTGCAGCAATAACTTGCCAAGTGAACTGTTAAAAGCAAACCAGACTCACTGAACCACAACAAAATTCATTAAAGGCTGCTTGGGGCAACATAACGGTCTTTGAGGGTCTTTATCTTTTTAACCATTTGTCTCTTCCAGTATCTGTGGTAGAGCCTTCCACCTCTCTTTTTATCTCATTTGAATGTAAATAGCCATTTCAAAAAACTGCAACTTTCTTTTAGTGACAAGATCATTTGGTGGTGTGTCACTGTCAAATTGGACGATCTACTGACATGCAGAAACATTAATTAGGGGGGAAAATTGCCTTTTTACTATTAAAGAAAACGGTGTGTTCTTTCTGCTTTGGGAACTCTACTTGAGTCTTTTTGGCTGTTGCTTTCCCCCATGAACTCTGAGTACCTCCTTTGTGGTTGTTGATCTTGAGGCTGAAGTTTCAGAGATGCTAAACCATTTTTTATTCAGATGACAAAAAAGGAGGTCCAAAACTGATTCCTGTAAACGGAGGACCCACAATTAGAGCCCACTGTGCAAAATATGAGCAGTAGCTCTCCTGTGCCTTAGAGCATGTGCCAACACTGCCGTCTAGCTTCTGCAAAGGTTCTGTATGCTTTCGCTTTGCTTTAGTTGCTCGCATTCATGTGTTACACAGCTTTGTCGGGCCTCCAATGGCGAGTCAAGGTCCTGTAGCATTGACTTCTGTTCAGATACATGTGTTCCTTTCCACAGAAACGTCTGAAGTGGTCGCAGCATGGGATGAGTGATGGCAGATGGCTGTAGCAAACAGGAGAGGAGACCTTAAGTGGCAATGCAGCAAGAAAACTCCCAGCCTGTATTTGCAGATAGGGAACTGAAACCCATCTGTCCAAACTCTTACAGGATTTTTGGCAGCACCACAACTCAGACAAACTGGTCCTAGGTCTGTTCAGTGTTTCTAATCACAAAGCACTAGTAATGTCCTTGGACAGGGTCCTCTAACATGTCACCCTCCTTTGGGCTCAGTGTTGTCTTCTACTTCCCTGCGTCTCTCCCTTACCCTTATCCTTCTGTGTCTCATACCATGCATATGTCTTTTTTCCTCTTTCATCACAAAATCTGCTTTTTGGTCTGTGGTGACCTGGGAGCTACTTGTAGTCTGAAGTACTGTCTTTAGGTTTATATGCATTTTATGTCTGGTCACCACTGGGATTTTAAAAGATTGTTAGGTTGCCATTTACCATGAACTTGCAAAAAATCTGTATTTATACAGCTTTTAGGTTACCGGTGGTATTGCATAAATGATAGAGAGGATAATGAAAGCATGTAATTATTATTAAGCAGGCAGAGGGCTCTATTAAACTCTAGTTTGAACTTGCATAATTCCTCCATTTTCAAACAGCGTGTAATGCAGGAATGAAGCAATTATGTTCCAGCTTCCTTGCTGGTGTAATTTGGGAGAAATTGATTATCATCAGTATGTTGAAGTGATTTAAAGCCAAATTTAGCCCACAGTTGCCTGGCTAATGATTTTGTTTCTGGTTTTGGCTGTTTTCAATAGCCTTCATTAAATAACTCAGCTACAACATTAGCTATCCTTACATATTCTTATCAACCTTATAATTAACATGTATCCATGGGTACTGCCTCATGTTAGTCAGGCAAGGTCGTATTTGAAGGAGCATCTTTTGTATCTTTTGAAGCGGCTGTTAGTGTGGCTGCATACCTGGCTGAATCAATTAATCATTTCATTAAACTAAAGTCCTCTTAGCTATGCTAATCAAAAGCATACTGATCACAATTTTTCCAAACAACTCCCTGAAACCTAAACAAACGAACAAAACACTTCAAGACTAATAAACCAGCCTTGCTCTGATAAATAGCTATTTAATAAAGCTATGCTTTATTAAAAAGGATTAAAAAGAAAAGAAAGATCTGAGGGTGGTTTCATCAGCATTATGAATATATTCCTTTAGGGACGATAGCATTGGCAAAACGGCCATCTCTGGTGATCTCATCTGAATGGTTAATGCTGCCTAAACATAGTTATTTGCTGTACCATTTTGAATGTGACAGGAAACACATGCTTTCTGCCCTGCACTGCATCTTTGTGGGTGAGGAGAGGATGATGGATGCTGAGCACTGGGTCCAAGCCCTTCTTGCAACATCCCAGAAGCAAGTTGAGGGGGTTTGCATGTGCTTCTTGACTTCCATGAGCAAGCACATGAGCACAAGCTGAACAGAGAGTTTGAAAGGGAAGGGGAGGTGGAACATATAACATAGGTGGTAGCACTGTAAGTAAGCAGCTTCAGAGACAGCTTCTTCAGAGAGAGGTAGCTCAGTGTATTAAGAAATGCGACAACTGGCATCAAAACTGCATAGGAAGTAAATTTTTAATACTGCTATTGATGATACACTGAGCTTATATTCTCTTATTTCTGCTGACTAGTAATCCACTAGAGATCTTCTTAAATTACTTTCAATCCGTATCTCAGGAGCTTCATCCTGGACAATGATCCTTATGGCCTTGTCTTCAAGACAATGCATAACATCTGGGCAGAAGAATCAGAGTGAAGATTTACTCCAATGTGGGAAACTGAGCTGAATCTAAACTTCAAGTTTCTGGGACTTCTCTGGTTACCTGGAGCTCTCCAGTGTATGTTTTATGATTATTTTAGTGGCACAACACAGAGACTTTTCTTGCTGAGGTGGCAGTTTCAAATCCTTGGGATGCACATGATTTTGATTCCTGCTTTCCTGAAAGAGCTACTGTTACTGGGCAAGGAGCAGAGGCAAGCAGAAGGGTGAGCTGCAGAGGCAAGAGAGGCAGAAGCTGCAAGCTGTGTCCTCCCGAGTAGACTGAAGGAGRTATTTCCCAACCTCTGTGGGAGCTTTGATCCCACTCCCATGTTACCTGGCAGAAAAAAGTTGCTTCTTGCTGCTGCCATCATCCTGACACGGCTTCAGGCAATCATCAGGATGTGGAGCTCAGAATGTTTCTTAGACCCTTGACACTGACTCTGGCATGGTGCTGTGATAGCAGCACAGGAGAGACAAGAGGGAGACTGGTCAGGGCAGGGCAGAGAAGAAAAAGCTCCTGAGGCTCTCAGTTCTCTTAATGTCTGCAGAAACATGACACGGTTTTCTCAGTTAGCTAAGGACCATGCCATAAAAAGAGCAAGTTCTCTTTCTGCCTCCTTGCTGTCTCTGTGCAAGGTCCTAGTCAGCAGGAGGGACATTTTCTGGCGTTTCATCTCTGTTGTGAGCAGTCGTAGGCTCTGCCTTGGACTTCCAGGGACCAGAGACAACGGGCAGGTCTTGGTCTTTTGGAGGCTGGTGGAGAGGCACCCCTGAACACGCCGAGCAGCAGGTAACCCGAGGGGAGAGAAGTTCAGCCGCTGCTGCTGCTTCCCTGCAGCCCTGCACGGCTCCAGCCTGCGGTGCTGGCAAGCAGGCTTGGGAGCGATGCTGGGGAGTATTTTGCCATCTCGTGGCAGCTTGCAGGTAAACCAGCTCTGTGTGATGGCGAACACTCGCTACCCAGAAGGAACAAAGGCAGAATGGGTGATTTCCGTCGCGGTGGCTGCAAAACGGCACTTAGAAGGTTTGCAGCAGAGTGGAGCAACCCGAAACCCTGCAGTGACCAATACCTGCCCACCTGCAGCTATAGGTGCATGCCAGTGGTGGCACCTGAAACAAAGGCGAAGAGGCTAACAGTGAGAGGCCACAGCCCGGGCAGGCTGGTGGTCAGAGTGTTTCTAACATGGCTGGCCAGCCCCACGCCCGTCACTCCTGCTCTTGGTGCCATGCTGCTGGAAGTGCCCAGCTGGCCAGGGGAAGGAGAAGGTAACTGGGCCTGGCGACTGCTTGACCAACACGGTGAGGACAACAGCACACCGAAGCTGAGCTCTTACTGCGGGGACAGCGAAGGACGATCTGGCCACTCAGCTTTAGCTCAGAGAAAAAGTCAATGGAAAGGCAGACAGCCTCTCTGTCAGCACAGAAATCTTTGTGGGGCACTGCCGGGGTCTATGACAATTTTCATGTATTTGTGGGGTGATGCAGCTAACATGGGAGATGCTAAAAAAACACAGGAATTGACTAGCCTGAGCCTCCTGCTGACCTCCTTCCCCAGAGGAGCTGTTGCTGCTGCGCCCGAGAGGGCATCATCCCGGGTGCCAGGGTGACCCAGGGAGAGGGCTGGGGGTTGTCCCCCTTCCCAGGGACTGTGGGTCCCACTGTCAACAGCTTGGGCACCACTGATGCTGTGGCTGCTGCTCAGGAGGACACGAGACTGAGGCCCCTCCATGCTCTCACTCCCACAAAGCTGCCAGTGGGGAAAACCCCTGCCACTGACCAAGGGACCACAGAGGACCCGACGGCCCAGGAAGCAGGGCCAGGCCTCCCCAGGGGAAGGCTTTTCCCTGGCTTCAAGACATCTGTGGGTGGGATGAGATGCTGCCGGACTGCGCGGGCTGTGGGAGAGAAGCCACAAGACTTCTGCGCTTCCAGCTGCGTAGAAAACCAGCACCTCAAAACAGATCCATTTAACGTCCAGAATTGCTTCTTTTCAGCTCATAAATGAAAATACCCCTGTGAAGAGCCTGGGGCACCTTCCATCCTCCATGTCGGTGACTTGGGGAGTTCCAGAGATGGACTCTCCAAGTGGATCCCACCTCACCTAAGAGCCAACACATGCATACAGCATAGTCGATCGAGTAGGACCATTCTGGATACGGATCTCCCCTATTGTGCCAGCGATGGGAGTGGGTCAGGGTCTCAGTGCCAGTGGGGGTCTCAGCTCCAGCCGCTGGGACAGGACCAGTATGTGTGCCCCAGGTGCAGCTACTGGGGGAACCGGGGTGAGCAAAGCAAGCAAGTCTCAGCACCAGCACGCAAAGCAGGACTGCAGGTCACAGCACATACCTGGTGCTGCCTGCTGGGGAGCCAAAGCGGTTGCATCTCCCCGAAACACCAGCGAAAAGCGTTGGGGGTGCAGATACAACTCCTTAATGAACTTCAAGATGGGCTAGCTGGCAAGTAGGAGGCCCTGGCTCCAGGCAGGGTATCAGGCATAGGCCCATGCTGGTATCTCTGGGGAGATATGCAGCTGTGGAGCATCTGTTGGGTGTGTCAGCACACACGTGTTTGCTCACGAGCAGGAAGCTGGACCAGCTGGTACATAGGAGTGAGTAAGAAGGATCAGGATATGGGGCAGGGTTATCAGATGGACAGAAGGCTGCACTGGTACTTCGGGGATCTGTGAACTTCAATCCTTATCGGCTGTAGAGGAGAAAAGGGACACAGCTGGCTGCGCTCATGTTTTATGCGAGTCCTGGTAGTACTACATGCAGGCGTTGTGGAAGGCAGCGCCTTGTCTATGGCAGCCTGTAGAGCTGGCCGTGTCAGTGTCTTTTTGTTGCACATATGGGTATGTGTGTCTCTCGCACATACGCGATAGTACAAATCAGTAAAGAGAGTTCTTTTTTCTAGTAACTGTTTATGCTTTATTTGCCTTCTCTTTCCTAAGAGCTACTTATGCTTTATTTGCCCAACTGACCACAGGGCTCCTCCAGCCTTCCGATGGATTCCTCCATACCCTCGAGACAACGCCAAGCTCCCGGCGGTGTCCCACGGGCTCTGCCACTGCCTAGGGCAGCCCCTGGGCCAGGAGGCCGCTCTCCAGCTGCCGCTGGGCGGCCACCCGTGCACCGTAGAGGACGAAGCCCCAGGAAAGCAGCACCACGGCAGCCAGCACCTGCGGGACAAAGTGCATTGCGCGTTGGCGGCAGCAGCACCGGGACCCCCCGTTAACCCCCAGGTCCCGGTGTCCGCTGCCTCCACCAAGAGATACACCCAGCCCTGCTCCCCCCTGCCCCCCGGGCGGCAACCCGCCCTCCACGCCGGGTGGCCTCGGGCCTACCCCACCGCCCCGGGCGGCACACCAGGGGCCTGCCCCCCGCCGCGGTTCCCACCAGCCCCCCCCGACCCCCCAGGCCGCGCACCCGGCCCCGGCACGCACCAGGCGGCAGAGCGGGCGCGGGTCCCGCCGCCCCGGCGGAGCCATGCCGTCCTGGCCCCCTCCTCGGCCTCCGCTCAGCAGCGCCTCCGCCCGCCGGCAAGATGTCGCCACGGAGAGCGGAAGTGACGCCACACAACGGCGCCCGCGTTTCGCTCCCGGCAGGCAGCGCGGCGGCCTGGCGCTGCCCCGCTGGTGGCGGGGGGCAACCGTTCCCGTGGCAACGCCGCTTCCGCCGCCGCCGCCGATGGCAGAACCGTTACGGCGCCTGGCGGAGGGCGCCCGCCGCCGCCGCCGCCGCCCGCCGGGGGAGGAGCGGCGGGAGGCTCCCGGCTCCGGACGCTGCCGGACGCGCCACCGGCTGAAGGCGGCCGCGGCCCCAGCCCGCACGGGGAGCGAGGGCCCGGCAGCGGTGAGTGCGGGCGTGGGGCCCGGGAGCGGCGCCGGGCCCTGCCGCTGGGCTGGCGGCGGCTGCCGGGCCGGCGGCCCGAGGCGAGGGGGGCGGGAGGCGTCCCGCGGCGGGCGGGTGGTGTCGCACCGGCGGGGCGTGGTCCCCTTCCCCCCGTGCGTGCGCGTGTGCGCTTGTGACACCCACTGCGTCTGTGCGCGTGCCCCCGGCGCGCCCCCGCGCTTGCGCCCCCCAGCGCACGCGTGTGCGTGTGCGCGTCTCGCCTGCCCGCACGGCGCGCGTCGTGCCCGGTGTCCCGCAGGCGGTTACCACCTGCTCCTGGGCTTGCTGCAAAAGGTGGGCTGAAGTAGCACGGTGACTTACTTCCACAGAATTACAGTGCCTTAGGATAATGCTGATACACAAAATAACTTTAAAATAGATGGATATATTGCTAACCACGCTTGACAACCTGACTAGATACAAAGGCAGCGTGTACCTGAGGATGGGTGTAGGAATGACACCTGGTTGCTTCTGCTTCGGTCATAAAAACAAAGACTAATTGAGGCTGGAACACATCCCTGGAGGTTGTCTAGTCCAACAAGCCGTATGTGGTCCAGCATGAGTGCCCAGCAAAACACGGGCAGAGGGTGCAGGAACAGGGCAGGTCCAGCAGAACTTGGAAACTGGTAGTTTAGTTTGAGTGCGATTGCTTGTTTTGACTTTTTTTTCTTAAAGGACAGAACTAACTGTTCTCATATTTTTCATATGTAAACACTGGTCTCTTCTGGAAGTGTGTTTCGGAGGATACCATGTTAATCATAAACTTACTGACCACGTCAAAGCAGTTATTTATGAGTAGGGAGGAAGACAAGAATCCTGCCTGTTACCTTCACATATGCCCGCATGATTCAAGCTCTGTTTAAAACTTGCAACACTGAAGAGCCAGATCTCACCGTGAAGAGAAGCCAAGCAAAGTAGTTAGGTCGTGCTGCCTCTTTGTTCGGTGTTCTCTCAGTGCTAATGCTGGGTTTTGCAACCTTAAAGGCGACTGTTATGCGTTTCTGTGTCTAGACTTTAACATTTTTGTCTCTCTGAGATAGCAATGATCTTTTGTCTCTTTCTTTTGTAGAACATGACTTCAGCAGATAAGGAGTTTTCAGAAGATAGCAACTTTTCGCCAAAAGCCAGCACCAGCAAGCTGCCAACAGATGCGTCTCCTGACTCTAAATGCCCCATCTGCTTGGATAGATTTGACAATGTTGCATATCTAGATCGCTGCTTGCATAGGTTCTGTTTCCGCTGTGTCCAGGAGTGGTCAAAAAACAAAGCAGAATGCCCCCTCTGCAAGCAACCCTTTTTTTCCATTTTCCATACAATTCGTGCTGAAGATGACTTTAAGGAGTACATACTCAGCCCTTCACAAAATAGCTCTTTTGCTAGCCCTGATGGCCAGAGATTTCGTTATCGTACCACCTTAACAGGGGAACGCCGCAGGGTAGTCAGTTCCCCTTCCCGAAGGACGCTGTCCCCTCCAGATAATGGGATATTGTTTGAAGGGTTGTCGAGTGAACCAGTGCGGCAGAGAGACGGAGAGATTCAGCAGATGATAAGGAGGCTGGCCTCAAGGAGGCAGGCTAGCGCAGAGGGCAGATCTCTGCGGCAGATTCAGGAGGAGGACATGATCAACTTCCGCAGAGCTCTGTACCGTACTGGTGTGCGTATTCGTAGTATTCAGGATGGTGGCCGCTATCGAGACATTTCAGCAGAGTTTTTTCGCCGCAACCCTGCTTGCCTTCACAGGTTGGTTCCTTGGTTGAAGCGAGAACTTACAGTCCTGTTTGGTGCCCATGGATCTTTGGTTAATATTGTACAGCACATTATCATGAGTAATGTGACTAGGTATGATCTGGAAAGTCAGGCCTTTGCTGACGATTTAAAGCCATTTTTGCTGAATCGGACTGAACACTTCTTACATGAATTCATCAGTTTTGCCCGTTGTCCTTTTAACTTAGAAGCATATGATCAACACRCCAATTATGACTGTCCTGCACCATCATATGATGAAGGAAGCCACTCAGACTCGTCAATTATTACAATATCTCCAGATATGGCATATTCTCAAGGGCCAGATAACAGTTTGTCTGTGACTGGTCTTGGTCAGGCCCCCTGGGATGATGAAACTCCGGGGCCTTCCTATTCCATTTCAGAAGAGGTTCGTGCAACCATAGCTTCTCCTCTGGAGACATCAGAAAGTTCTGATGAAGACTCTGCTACAAAGAGTCGAAGAACCAAACTGCAGACTGAGTTACAGGCTAATGCTGACTCAAACAACAGTGACTCTTCCTCGGAGAATTGTGTTATTGTTGGGTATGTTAAGCCATTAGCTGAGAGGACACCAGAAGTGGTTGAGCTGTCCTCGGACTCTGAGGAGTCCATCAGGGAAGAGAAAAGGGAAGATGTGAAGAAACAGCAGCCAATCCAGTGTCGCAGCTGGAGCGATAGTGAACCAAGCAGGAGTTTCTCGCCCCATTCCCCCACATATAAGGAGGATGTAGGTAGTTGTAGAAGCTGCTTATCTCCTGCAGTTGAGAAGACAGAGTCAAAAGATGATGAGGTGAACAAATGTAAGGTAAAAGATCTGTCTCCACAGGACTTGAGCTGGAGCCCCTCTCCAGGGAGTGACACAGTATGCTCCCCTTGGAATCACAGATTGTCTAGAAAGGGGAAGTCCAGGAGCCCACAATCCTGTTCACGGAACAGTCGAGGCAGTCATGGCCATCGGTCTAGGAGGGAGCATCGTAGCAAGAGCCAACTTAAAAGGAGACGATCGAGAAGCAGAGATAGTAGCAAACACAGGAGCAAAAGAAGCAGCAGGAGGTCCAGGGCTCATGACACCAAAGTCTCTCTAAAAAGCCAGAGAGGCTCTCTAAGTCGTGAGAGCACTCCATCCAGAGAAGTAAGCAGATCACGATCACGTAGCAAAGGCCACAGCAAAAGGAGATCAAGAAGTAGAGACAGTGATCGTTATTATGTAAGAGAAAATTATCAAAGTAGATACCAGTGGGGTTATGCTTTCTGTAGTCGAAGGATGTTTGGAGATGGCTATGAATCCTCCAGCAGGAGGAGGACTCAGTCTAATGTTCTCTACTCAAGGCAATCTGCTAGTCCAGAATACCGGATGCGATCATTTGTGGAAAGGACAGATCCGCATAGCCAAAGGGGAGTCCATGAGAGACACTATTACTGTTATGAAAGATGCAGGTCAAGGAGTCGATCAAGCAACAGGTCAAGGACCCCTTCTGGAGGAACTGACAGAATGAAAAGTGAAAAGCCTGGTGGAAAAAGGAAGTACAAAACTCGCCACTTGGAGAATGCATTCATGGAGAGCACAGGTCTAGAAAGAGAAAATGACCCCAAGAAAACTTCCTCAAAATTCAGTGACTGCTACAAAAATGAAGATAGCCTTTCAGACAATCGAGCAAGCAGCGAGACAAAGCGTAAGAAAAAGAAAAAAAAGATGAGGAGTCCAAGTGTGGAGATAGTCTATGAAGGAAAAGCAACAGACACAACAAGGCATCTTAAGAAGAAGAAGAAAAAGCATAAGAAGAAACACCGGAAACATCACATGAGTAACTCAGCACATTCTTCTCCAGTGGTGATTACAATTGATAGTGATAGCAGCAAGGAGCCAGAAAGTACCGAATGTGACAGCAGTATTACTTGGACAGGCACAACTCAGATAAATGAGAGGGAAAACGAGTCTCCATCTTCTTTTCTGGGAAGGACAGGATGTGAAGATGTTTACAGAGTTGGTGAGGAAACTGGAGGAGCAGCCAAAAAGTACAGTATTCCTACCAGAAGGGGAGACTTAGATGGTGACATTAGAAATGCTAATGTCAAACTTCGAGAAACAGCAGCTGATCAGAGTCTTATCATAGCGGATACCAGCAGTAACGCCCCTCACAGAGAAACTGTAACCAGCTACGTTCAAGAAGCACCAGCAGCGCCTTCCAGTCAACTGCCTTCCCCCAGGATTTCCTTCCTAGAGTGTCCAGAGAGACAACCATTGATACTAAGACTGCCAAAGAGACTTGTCAACAGATCCTCTTGGTTTGATTTCACAGAAGAAAAAATGTAGCACGCTTTCCATGGAACACTTCTTAAAATTGTGAATTTAACTACTTTTCTCCCCTTGAGAACAAAAACACCTGATGTGATTTGTGTATGTTAAAAGATGTCTGGGAAATGTGTAAAACCTTTGAATGTGTATGCACTTTTAAGTCAAAGAAGATAGAATATTGCTAGTACATAACTTAAAGTTTCTCAGAAGACTGTTTGGAAGTTGTAATTTCATAAAGCCATCCTGTATTCTTGTAGTATGTAAAATATATCCACAGAGTATTTCAAAGTTTTGTTTAAAACAAACAACAAAAAAGGATCCCAAACCAAAAGCCAGAAAATGCATTTTGTGAGGACTGCTCTTCGTAGACAAAGGAAAAATTGCTTAGTTCATAAAAAATTGTTCAGACTGAATTCTACCATAATTTTAATCTATTTAGTTTAAGCTGATCTCTGCTGAAAAGTAGTCAGCGATTTCTATATAGATCGTCAACAGGACTTCCAGTAATGTAAAAGTAAGCTATGTCAAAATCTGAGTAAAGCAATAAGACTTTTTTTTTTTTTTTTTTTTAAATTAATTTAAATGTGTGGACTCTGTACTTTGCAAACAGAACATTTATCTTTTGGTTTTGGGTGTCTTACCAGTACAGACCATTGGATGTTCATGCTGTCAGGAGTACTCCAGGTTGGAAGGGACCTCTGGAGGTCGTCAGGTCCCAGCCCTCACTGAAAGCAGGAACAACTTTGATCAGATTGCTCAGGATTTGTTCAGTTTTGAATATTCCCAAAGCTGGATGGCCTCTCTGTGCTACCTCTTCTAATGTTTGAGTATTCCCATGGGAAACGTTTTTTCCGAATTTCTTCTTTGTATTTCCCTTGTCGCAGTCTGTGTCTTCTACCTTGCATCCTATTGCTGTGCAACTCTCAAGGATCCTGTTTTCCTCTTCTGTATGCCCTTCCACTACATATTTGAAGACATCTGTCTTGTCTGTAGCCTTGGCAACAGAGAGCTCCTCCTGACCTCCTTGCCTTAGGCAACATTCACCCAGCTTGGCTCACCCTAGATGTCCTGCTGCATGTATGTGCAAGGCACAGGGCTCAGGCAGGGTCTTGTTCTCCAGGTTTGGGCCTTCTCTGTGTGCACAGCAGTAGCTTTCAGGGCTGAACCAGGAAGTTGCTTTCTGTCTCTCCTGTATTACTGCCTTGATGAGTGGTGGGTTTGACCTTGGCTGGTTGCCTGCCAGATACCCACCAAGCTGCTCTGTCACTTCCCCTCCTCCACAGGATGGGGGAGAAAATAAGATGGGAAGGCTCGTGAGTTGAGATAAGGACAGGGAGATCACTTAATGATTACTGTCACAGGCCAAAGAGACTCGGAGACAATTGATTTCATTTATTGCCAATTAAAAATTGAGTAGGATGATGAGAAACAAAGACAAAACTAAACCCATCTTCCCTTCCCTTCTTCTCAGGCTCAGCTTCACTCCTTCATTCCTGACTCTTCTACCTCCTCCTCCCCAGCAGTGCAGGGGGATGGGGAATGGCAGTTGTGGTCAGTCCATAACACTCTCTCTCTGCTCCTCCTTCCTCCTTACACTGTTCCTCTGCTCTAGCAAGGGTCCTTTCTACAGGGTGGCAATCCTCCAGGAACAGACTGTTCCAGCATGGGACCCCCACAGGGTCACAGGTCCTGTCCAAAAACCTGCTCCTGCATGGGCTCCTAAATGCAGGCTGCAGCTCCTGCCAGGAGCCTGCTCCTGCCTGGGGTCTCTGTGGGCTGTAGCTTCCTTCAGGGCATCTCCACCTGCTCTGGCATGGGGTCCTCCCTGGGCTGCAGGTGGATATCTGCTCCACCGTGGACCTCCATGGGCTGCAGGGGGACAGCCTGCCTCACCATGGTCTTCTCCAGGGGCTGCAGGGGAATCTCTGCTTTGGAGTCTGGAGCACCTCCTCCTCCCCCTCCTTCTTCTCTGACCTGCAGGGCTGTTCCTGTCATGTTTTCCTCACTCCTCTCACAGCTGCCCTGCAGCGTTTTTTACCCTTTCTTAAATATGTTTTCACAGAGGCACCACCAGCATGGCTGATGGGCTCAGCTGTGTCTTGCAGTGGGTCCGTTTTGGAGCCAGCTGGAACTGTCTGTCTGGCATGGGGCAGCCCCTGGTCTCTTCTTACAGAGGCCACCCTGCAGCACTACCCTGCTACCTAAACCTTGCCACGTAAACCCAGTACACCATGGGTGACAGATGTGGATCCCACCTGTCAGCTGTTAGTGGATTGTGTGTGGAAAGATAATGATGAGCACATCTGACAGCACTGAAGTCTCGGTACCTAAATCCCAAAGTGAGTCATTTCAGCAAGCTACTGAACATGTGTTGCAGTCTCCTTCATTACCTGCAAGGGATGGTGATTTCATAACCATTCTGGATTAAGGAGGTAACACCACACCTTCTAAGGTTTTCCTCACTTCCAACTTCCACCATTCTCTCTGGAGCATGGGGGATTTTTGGAGAGGTTGTTGAGCCATTCACTGCAATGGCAGAGAGATGGAAGGATTCGCATGAGAATGAGTGTTCTCACAGAAGGTCAGGCTGGTGCGGAAGATCAGTGTTTGGGGCTGGTAGAGGAGGATACTGTGACTGATGTGTACAGAGCTCTGTATTGCCAAGGTCCACCTGTCAGCATTACCAACCACTGATCATAGAACTGGAGGCACCACACCTGCGGGAGGGGAAGCTGTTCCTGATACCCAGGCCCAAGCTCCCATCATCAGGGACCTTGCCAGTGTTATGGAGGAGGTGCTGTCCTCCTAGTCAGCTGCTGTCTGTGCTGCTGGATGGATTGAGGTGAGCTTTGTAGCTCCCCAGGATGATGGAGGAGGAGGAGGGAGTAAGACCTGGCCTAGGGTGGGGAGTGGCCACCACCCTGCCTCCCTCAGTCCTGGAAGAGGGATTTGCACATCCCAGGCAGGAAGCGTAGCATGTTCATGTAGGTGGCCATGGATCAAACTAGTATTTCTTGCAACTACACTCGCCAGGTGAATGATCTTAGAAAAAAGTTCTTTCACCGCTCTGCATCTTTTTGCCCCCTACACACTTCATTTTCACCTCGGCTATTTGGATAGAGAGGACAACTGGTCTGGTGGCCCAGCAGCTTCCAGCAGGAAGGCAGGCTGGTGGCCGCATGAGCTGTCCAAGGGCAAAGGGTGTCTCCTTGGCTGACCGCTCCTGCTTTGGGAACCCCATCTCTCCAGGGCCTCTGTCCTGCTGGCTGGGGACCCGCACACCAGGATGGGTGTGAGTGGGGTTGTACCCAAGAGTGTGCGAGCGCAGGTGCTTCCTCTGATTTCCCCTGGGCTCTGCCCATGCTGCTCCTCTGCCTCCATCACCTGCTCTTAGCTGCTCTCCTCTCCACTGGGAGAGGATTTATCTCGACATAAGAAAGACATTTTTTACAGTGAGAACAGTCCTTCACTGGAAGCCGGCTGGATCGCTGCGAGTGCGAGCTCTGCAGGGGCAGATGGGTCATTGTGATGTCACTGTGGGTGAGCGGTGGACTCTGTCATCACCGAGCGATGGACTGTGACCTCACGTCCCTCACTGCTTAACTTCGGGCGCCGGCAGAGCCTGGCCCAGCCTGGCTCGTGCCTGGACTCCTGCCGAGCGTGCGTGTGAGGTCTGGAGGGTCGAGCGAGGCTTCTGCTGGTGCTAGGTGGTGCTTTGGGGGCTGCCATCGGCAGCTCTCGGTGCCCGTCCCGGAGCCATCCCCTGTGTTTCCCCAGCCCTGCCTGGGTCAGGCAGCTGGGCACTGCGGCACGCGCTTGCAGCAGCGGAGGTGAGCTGTGTGGGGAAATGTCCTGCGGGGGTGACCATAGGACAGGCGATGGGGCTCAGGGAGCTGCCAGCCCCACAGCCCGAGCCTGGCCCTGGCTGGCAGGGAGCACTGAGGAAACTGCAGGGGATGGCAGGGTGTCCTTCTCAAGGGGCCTGGGCATTTCTTCCTCCCCTCCACTCCCCAGGACAGCAAGTGACCATGGCCTTTCTCCCTTTTGCAGCGCATGACACTCACCACTGCAGCGCTGATGAGAGGGAGCAGCTCCTCATCCTCAGCGGTCCCCAGCCTGCCACAGCATGCAGAGAGCATGGCTGACGAGAGCGAGTGGAGGTGCCCCATCTGCCACGACTATCAAGAGGATGTCGCCTACATGTCACCCTGCCTCCACCAATTTTGCTTAGGCTGTGCACTGCGCTGGGCACGGCAGAAGCCAAACTGCCCCCTGTGCAGGTCAGTGACAACGGCCATCTTGTTCTCCGTGTGGTCGGATAATGATTATTTGACGTACGACGTCCCAGGCCCCACAGAGCCATCAGCTCAAGACCACCAGAATGAGCAGGGGGCTGCAGGGCTGGTGCCTGGGGCTCAGATAGACAGCTTCCCTCCTGAGGTCTGGGCAGACTTTTTCAAGAGCCACCCAGATAACATCAGGCCCCTGCTGCCATGGTTGCGATGGGAGCTCAGAGTGCTCTTGGAGGACGAGTGGTGGGAGGTGGCTGCAGCGGAGGGCACCATTGTGGCCCATCTGTGCCTCTGCGGGCTGGATGAGGAGATGTTGGTGCGGCAGCTGCAGAACTGCCTGCTAGAAAACACAGGGACATTCGTCCGCTAGCTCATCACTGCTGCCATGTGCCTGTGCAGCAGGGAGATCCGCCGGCACCTGGCCCAGCAGGACCGCCACACTGCCAGCGGGGAGGACGACAGCCCTGTGGCCAGCCCCAGCCCCATCGCCTCCCGTGGGGGGACTCCTGCCCCCCACCTGGCCTGCTCCAGCAGCCCTGCAGGCTCCGACGAAGAGAAGGAAGCCAGCACGTTGGAGGCCGCCCTCCATGGGGCTCCCGGCTGCCCCCCATCTCCCCCCATCCCTGCAGAGCAGGAGCAGCCCCAGGAGGAGCCAGGGGAGGCGGCGGCGGCAGGTCCCTCTGCCCAGGGCTGCAGCTGCTGTCGCTGCGCTCCTGGCCGGGGCAGGGACCGCTCGGCTGGGGGGCCCCGGCGACCCCCAAAGAGGAGGGGCCCCAGCCCCCAGGACTCTCCCCAGCCCTGCAAGAGGCCGCCCCGCCGGCGGCACTAGGCGGGTGCCCCAAGGGCTGGTGAAGCAAGGGCCGAAGCGCACCAGGAGGCTCTCGTTAGTCACCTCAATCTACTTATTAGAGAAAGAAAATAAAGGAATAAAGACTAGAGGAGAAGTCTCTGTGTCACTAACAGTGCGGGTGGTGTTGCTGTCCCCACCTGGGCTGCCCTTGGTGCTGCACCCACCTTCCCCCTCTGGTGTCTGCTGCAGCCTAGGGTTGGTGGGGCCGTCTGGAGGGAGCTGGGGTACAACCACGCAGCCCTTTGCCCGGGATGGGGTGGGATGTTAATGCTGGCGTCTCCTTCCAGATAGCCCAGGTGCTATTTCTTTGTTTCTGCCCCCGAGAGCGAGTTCTGCTCAGCTCCAGGGCTGCATCTCGGTGGTCCCGGGGGAGGTGTTTGCAGCCAGGGGGTCTCCAGGGGCCAGCCTGCGCCCCATCGCTCGTCACTGCAGGCATGGCAGCCTCCACGCCTCACCCTCTGCCCCCACCTCTCGGGCCTCTGCTCCCCTGCCAGCTCACGCTGCTTGGTGTGGCCTCGGTACGTAACACCATGGCTTGGTGCCGCTCTGTGTAAAACCAGGGCTGCGCCTGCCGCTGATTTTGGCAGGTAATCCCAGTGAAAGCCCTGCTCCACGGCAAAGCAAGGCTGAGCAGCCCCAGCTGGGAGGCCTTGCACACTTGGAGCAGAGCTGGTGCCCCACTGCCAGCAGCGACGGTGCCCCGTACAGCTCAGTGACGCAGGGAGCTGCATGCTGCATGGGATGTGCTGCAAACACTAGAAAAGAGCAAGTTGTCAAAAGCATTATCAATATTTCAAAGAGACGTTTACACTGTGGGAAACTTCATCTGGCTGTTTTTCGTAACGTGCATTATTAGGAAATTGGCATTAAAATGCAAAGGATTGTTTTGCGTGTCTAGGGCAGTGAGCTCAGCTTAGGAAATCAAAAGTCTGCTACAGACAGGCATGGCTAAACCAGCTCATCACTCCTGCTGTACTCACCCACAATGCGGGAATAAGCAAGCCAATTCACGGGATCAGCTGCTATTAAGCAACCTACTTCTGCTGAAGAGAACCGAGCTGCATTAATTGGCTGTGGGTAGGAATGACTCCCATTACACCTCTTCCAGGGTTCACCTGGCATTATTTTGTAGGCTTAGACAAGAAGAATTCTGCTGGCAATGGTGCTGGATTTAGCGGCCCACATAACATTATCTGGGGCCGTTTGAGATTCCCTGGATACTCTGCCTGGCTTCCAAGTGCCTTTTGAGAAAGAAGGTGACTTATCTGCCAGACCTGGGGTAGCTTGAAATCTCAGGTGAGATGTGTGGGCAGATAAATCCACCGAGGGTATCTCTTGCTCTGCATGCGTGCAGAGCCTGTCAATACAGGACTGGGATCTTGTTTGAGGACTATCCTGTAAGGAATAGATAATAATCCAGTCTGCACTGCAAAGGGCTCTCCCCCTTTAGCATCCATCTGCTGTGCTTYAAATGCATACTTAAAGACAAAGGGATGTTCCATGGGTACGTTGTTCATCTCATCGTAGAGAAACTCTCTGGGGAAGAAGCATGTTGCAGTGTACGTTCCTGTCTCCGAACTGGACTGGCATCCAACAGCTGGCCACAGAAAATACTGGTGCTGCTAGCGTGCACATCTGTTGAACATTTTATTAGTTGGTCGGTCAGTCATTGGCAGTGTCAGAGATGCTCGGTGCCTCAGTTTCAAGTATCACGTTCCAGCAGGCTGGGGCTGTCTGCAGTTCAATAGGTTTCATGGCCTTTGTCACGGAGTGAAGAGGACCTGGAAATGACCCGAGCCTAGCTAGGTAACCTGCTCATCTAGGTGCATTTTCAGTCGTCTCCAAAAGGGGAACTAAATTAACTGAGGCAAGTCTTCTGGATTAGCAAAGGCTGATGGAAAGTAGAAGAAAAGCCCCCCTCCTTGGGATGCTGTTAAATGCTTAGGTCTAGGGAATTGTTTGCATGAGGTGTAGAGTGAAGCAGCGTACAACTAAGTTAGTCTTCAATCCTGGTGAATAATGCAGCTGGCCGCTCATCAAAAACATGTGAACCAGTATGTGTGGCAATTTTGTTGTCCCTTAAGCAGGGTGCGTCACCCGGTGTGCAATAAGCCAATCTCACACACAGAGCCGAGATACTTGTTTATTTCATGTCTGCACAGAGATGGGTGCTAGGTGGTAACTCCACAAAGCTAGCACCACTCAGTTAACATTTTATACATTCTGAACAACCTTTTTACATCTACAATTAGTAATCCTTGCTTCTATTGGTTCCTGTGATGCCTCGTCTCCACTTAAAGTCACAGTGTTCTTTCTTTTTACTGCACATGTTCAGTGGGGAAGGGGCTTTGTTGGGCAGGGGGCTTCCCTGCCCGGGGGTGGGTTTTTTACTATGCTAATTAGAATAGGTCAGAATAAGTCAGACTACTCTAGAGGAATTTGCTGGGCTTTTCTAAACAATGGGGTTAATTGGTAGCTCTTATTAATTGGTAGCCCTTATCTAGTTTCAAGGATGTACCTCCTCATTTATCTCACCAGAGCCTTCCTGGGATTCATCATCCTTGGTGCATCTAATCCCCAAGATAAACAGTGTCAATGTAACCTAAAAGCTAACTTGAACATATAGATTTGATTAGACTACAATATTACTCTTTATCTTTTGAAAACCTGTAGCCCTTAGAGATTAGGTATCCAGTACGTTATGCACAGAACGAGCCTGACTAAGTGACAACCTGTTGTCCAAGGCATTGAGATGAAAATGAAGCACATAAGGGCAAAGAGATGCAAAGCTGTGAAACAACTGTTTTTTAAGATCATTCAGCTGGTGAGTGTAGTTGGGATAATAACATTCTGATCCTCAGCCACCTACACGAACAAGATCACACGACTCCTTCAAACCACAGGGCTTTGTGCCTTGAAATCATAGTAATTTCTTCTCCTCCATTAGCTGAAGCAGAAAAAATGTATGTATGTATGTATGTATGTGCTTGCACACCTGTGCACCTTGTATGTTTATGGGGAGAGAGAGGGAGAGAGAGAGGGAGAGAGCATGAGTGAGCTGTCAGATGCCTATTGTACCCTGGAAGAGCAGAGCAGAAAAGCAAAGGCAGATACTGTGCATCTCCTGCATGAACATTTAGGTTTTTTGGACATATGAGAAAGACCTGAAAGAAAGGAGGAAAAAAAAACCTGGATGGGTGGCGTCTTGTAAGATTTATGAACTGCTAAATTTAGAAAAGTCATTTTGCTGTTGCTGGTGTATTGCAGGCTCTTGTGCATGAGTCAGTAAGAAAAAACACAAGTCACTTCCTCTGTGAGAGCATGTACAAGTAACATAAAATAGGCTCAGTTAATCTTTTTAACCACTGAATTCACTCTGGATAAACAAAGTGTGTATCAAATGATATGCCCTAGAAAGGTAATCAGCCTTATAAAATGCTTCTCTTCACAGCTCTGCTTTTCTCATTATTGTATTGCAAATAGTTTTCTGAAAGGAAAAACTGTTCAAGCAAAATGTTAAACAGCATTCATTTGTCATTTTCCTGCATGGACTAGGCAGCAGCCTGCTGGATCTCAGAATATGTGGTCATTATGAAGCTTGTATTGAACTATTTGTCTTTTTTTGCTCCTTCTTTTTCTCAGATGGTGTTCCTTTGTGACTGGTAATTTCCAGCACTCCTGCTTGAATTGGCACAGGTGAAAACTCTGCAGGAATCACACAGATAATTAAATACAATGGATCATCACATCATCAGGCTGTATTCTGGTGCTGTACAGGTGATCTCTACTGCTTTACCTGTAGCCATAGATGTTTTTTCATGGGGGTCAACTGTGCTCCAAACCACATTACCAGAATCATTACAGAAGAAACCAGTAATTTGGGGCTGAGGCATTAATGAGTGGGAATAGATTTGTATTGATTATTTTTTGCAAGAACAAAAAAGGAAATCTCTACAGTTCATTTTTCATGGCAAATTATAGTTTTGATGCAGAAATAACTCAGGAATGCTCTTTGGCTTTTGCTATGGAGTGGGTCATAGTAAACAATTAGACTAAATTGTGCCTTCCAGCCTAAAAAAAGGGGGAAAATAAAGCTATGAAGATAAAGAGTTCAGCCACAAAGCAGAACCTCATGTTGTTTAATGGCAAGGTCTTTTGTGCTGGCATCTCGATTTCAGAATGTGAGAGATTACGATCATCATTACACACTAGGTGCTGTTGCTGGCTTTAAAATTAATGCAAGAATCCAGCACTCTGAAGTATGATTAAAGACCATCAATTTATTATATTTTCATTCCAAATTTTCTATTGCTTTATGTGAGCTTTAGTATTTGCTATCAGATTTACATGGCTGTATTTTATTATACTTTACAGTTGGCTAAACTAGGTTAGGGTGATTATCCCTGGGAATATTAATAATCCTTGTTTTAACAAGCCAAAATTTATACTATTGTCAGAAGTTAATTGCACTACTGCTCTCTTTTTGCACAGGATTACCAATTGCTACAGGGCAGTGGTGGAAAACARTACCGGTGTACAATACATAAGAAAATAGCCTTATTCAGATGCTAACAGCTGATGCCACAATGAAGATCGCCAAAGAACAACCGATGTCACAAAATATCCATACCATGTCATACAGGTGAAACAGGTGAATAGTGATGCCGTCGCCCACACAGCACTGAACAGACATGTTGAAATAGTATGTGGCATATTACCCGTGTTGTAACCACTGCTGCCAGTGAGGTGATAGTTTCTTATAACAATAAGAAATGTTGTCACCAATTAGAGATTAGCATTATCAGTGCCACTTCCATATATAGTTCCCCCAGCGACATTAATGTAATTTAGAAAATGAAGGCCAAGCTTTGCCCATGCAGAACTACTCTGTGATAGCAACTCAATTGTTCTGAGTAATCGTGCTTAACTAGATCCCTGCCATCTTTACCATACTTTCTGGGCATGCTTCCTCCTCGCCACATGTCCTGAGGCTGGTGGATTTCTAAACTCGAAGAACATATGTCTTGTCTGGAGTGAATTTGGATCAGCTGTGGGTATATAGGAGAGTGTAGATGTAGCAAGGAATCCTTACGCACAGCATGGGACAACTAGATGAATTTGGGTACCTTTCCTTCCTAAAAAAGGTGGCCTGGAGAGCCAAAGTTTTCTAAGTTTAAGTGGATTTAGGATGAGTGATGGCCTCATGTTTAACTGACTGCCTTGGCCTATTTCCCCTGTTTGAGTGTTCATCACATGAATATTGTGCTGTTTAGTGTGATCCTAGATGGATATAGGTGTCTAGGCTTTCAGCCGAGTGGAAATGATATATGTATCTTGGAAGATCTGGGCTTCTTCGTTACAAGAAGTGACTTGTTACAGTCTGAGAGTGTGAAGCCATCTTTCTGCATCCCAGAGTTTGAGATAAAGAATGGGGACCAGCAGCAAAGCCCCGCTTCTTGCTAGGAGATCATAGGCTCTTCTGCAAGGTCCACGTACTTAGAGAGCTTAATGTCGATCTTAAAAACATAAAATGACAGTTCATAATCTAAGCTCTGACAGTTTCCAAAAGCGGTTACCTAGTGTCCATGGATACTAAGACAGAATTGGTTAGCTGAGAGTAATGCAAGAATGAGGAAAGTTTATGGTATCCTGGGCATCTGCAGCACAAGAGCATCCCAAGCCAGAGTTACGAAATACAAATAGCTGAATAACTGTTGTATGCACATCACCCCGCCTGGGCTGTTTGTTTTTAATAGCATTTGACAGATTTCTTTTCTATGAAGGTGTCGTGGTTTAACCCTGGCCAGCAACTAAACACCACGCAGCCGCTCGCTCACCCCCCYGCTCCGGTGGGATGGGGGAGAGAATTGGGAGGGCACGAGTAGGAAAACTCGTGGGTTGAGATAAAAACAGTTTAATAATTGAAACAAAACAAAGTAGAACAGTAATAACAGTGATAACAACAACAACAATAGAATATACAAAGCAGGAGATGCACAATGCAACTGCTCACCACACGCCGAACAGACACGTGCCCGATACGCGAGAGCCTGTCCTGGGAACCAAAGCCCCCCCGCCACTTAGTTTATACTGAGCATGACGTTGCATGTTATGGAATACCCCATTGGCCAGCTGGGTCAACCGCCCCGGCTATGCTCCCCCCGCCAGCTTCCCCTGCACCTGGCAGGGCATGGGAGGCCRAAAAGTGCCCGGTGCAAGCACCACCCAGCACCACCCAAAACATCAATGGGCCATCAACGCTCCTATTATACCAAACCCGAAACACAGCACACCCTCCCCAGCTACTGGGAAGAAAGTCAACTCTGTCCCAGCTGGAACCAGGACAGAAGGTCATGATTCAGGCAGTGTGACACATCCATCCAGCCACTGTCTCAGACTGTAGGATTGTCTGTCACTGGGACCAGGAAGAATCAGCTTTCTTCTCCTGGTTGAGATGCTGTGGTGACACCACCAGAGCTGATGCTGCATCCAGTCTCAACTATGTGTGCTTCCTGACAGGCAAACGATGTTCCCCTGCGTTGGGCAGCAGTTTCCACAGCAGCAACAACATCGGGAAATATCCAGTGTCACCCACAGCCAGTGAGACACTGAGAAAGTCTTCTTACTGGTCCACTCGCGTTTTCTTGTCCTGTGATGAATACAGCCTTGGAGAAAGAGGAATGTCTACTTTTTCCCATCCAAACAAATGTCAGTGAGGAGGCCATAACATTTGATATTCAAAAAATAGTATTTGGCAAAACCTGCATGCAGTTATATAGATGCATTTGTTTACACTTAGCCAAGGTGCTCCTGAAGGAATAACAGAGGTCTTGCACGGAGCATCTTCCTCCCTGTTGAAACACCATAAAGAAGCTCATAAATCATAAATTTCATTAGCAACAGTTCTACAAAATGCCTACCACCTCCAGAGCTGACATTTCTCCTCCACTCTTTCTTCTTTTCATTCTTCATCCCTTTCTCCTTTTAGCACCTTTCCTTTTTTCTGTATGTGCCCTGAACATCTCAGATATCTGACCAGATAGAGCAATACAGGCAGAGCATGAATCACGTGAAGTTAATGTCAGGGCCCTGAGTGCACCCCACTCCAGCCCTCTCCCCAGGGCTTGGCTGCCTGTGCTGGTGGCCGGCTCTGGCACGGTGCAGCTGTGTAGCCTGGGGTCGGGCTGCCGCAAGCAGAGGTGCCAGGAGCTGTGCTGGGGGCCTCCCCTTGGCTTGGGAGCTGTGCATGAGCTCAGCCCCTCTGGTCCTTCCATGTACCCTGGCTCCCGGCTCCCCTGCCAAGCAACCCGCTCTTGCTGCTGGCCAGTTCTTGGGGGGGATGCAAACTGGTTCAGCTTCCAGCTACTTGAGCTTTGTGCTGCCAGCCTTGAGTCTGGCTGGGTGCTGCTCCAGTTCCAGGTCCTGAAGTATTCTGTTGCCAGTGCTGCTTAGCACTGGTCTAACATGAAAAGTTGGAGTATTGTCACAAGGATGGTTTTATGTCAGCCCTGCCATGCTTTCAAGTTGCTCATTGTGCAGCCCTCGGCTAAAATGCCCAGGGAAACAAATGCCTCCGTAATGGTGAACTGTTCTGCACAGCCGGTGCAAGTTTCTGTTCCCTGCTTTCCCACTTTCTTTCCCGCTTTAACTTGAGATTGACCATGCATTGCTCATTCACTTCTGAATGTACTTTCTCTCCATCAACTTGCTCAGGCAGTTTATTTTCCTTTTTCTTCTGTATTGAAGTATATAGATATTTCAGAAATACAGATGAATTGCTCCACTACTGTTAAATTCTCTTCCTCTCTCTGTATATTTTATAGCAGTAAACTGAAGTTGCAGAGTGAAGTTGAGAATAAGCAGAGTAATAATAACCTAACTGGTTATATTTTCTCTGTCGTAATAGAATTCAGAGTGACATCTGTCAAGATTAAACCTTGCTAATATCTATAGGCATATGCTTTGCACAAACTGTTTTTGTATGGATCCAAAAAATCTAATTTTCAGTCTTTTTCCTGGAGACAACTTTAATAAGAGTCCAAATTGCATCCCAGATTAATAGAAATTCTTGAGAGATATGTCAGTCATAACAGCAAATTCTTTTAATTCTTTGGAAATTACCAGGAATAGAGGGGGAGAAAAGTTTGGTCTGTTGAAGTAGAAGCAGCATCTCCCTAAGCGTTCAGGTGAATGAAATGAGGTTAAAAGCTGTGGCACATTCTTACCTTTCTAGGGATAATAAACTGTACAATGGTGTTAATATCCCCTTGAATTCCCTACAGAAACATGTTACAAAAGTGAAGGGGAGCTGGCAAGCAATTTTTAGAAAAATGAACAGTGCTAGAGTTCATATGTGATTTCTATGTGCTTGGAAACTGTTGCAGGTGGAGAGAGAGTGCAGTTCACTCATAAGAGAGAACCAAAATGTACTTCATTAATATAAAACAGCGATTTAACAAAGTTTGGTAGTAAATGCAACAGTGGTTTAACAAGATTTGATGGCAAGGTACACTTGATTATTTACTGCATGGAGGACAGGGTCAGACAGAACTGTCAGGGAGACCCTCCTGTTGAGTCATGAGGTTCAGAAAGGACCCCCCTTGCTCTCTAAACTCCTTCTCAGAGAGGAGTCTAGGTGCGGCTGAATCCAATCCTAGTCCCAGACTTGGTCAACAGCTTATGTCTAAAGGATTATATACGTGCAATCAATCCTTTATATCACTTAGTTAAGATTTCCAAGTTTAGCATGCTATTAGTCACTTACCAAGGATCTGTTGCAGCAAGGAACCTCTCAACCTCGAGGAGAACCCTGAGAGGCGTCCCTACTCAAGGGGAGATCCTGGCATGCAGCCCGCTGCTGTGCAGGAGAGCTCAACAGGCCCTGGGCTGTCCACTATTTATGGAGTAAGACGATTGACTTATAGTCATATTGGCATACCAGCAAGACGTTTGGGTCACTGCTCCAGACAGTCTTTGGCTACTGTGTTGCCATGCGTCCCCCAAGTTCAGCATAAGCTGGGTGCAGCCATCACAACCCCACTGGTGGTTACTGGTTATGGCGGGGGGGGCACACTGACACAGAAACCTAGAAAATCTAAAATCTTATGTTCGTCCCTGTCTCTGAAACACTTTTTTTGCCCAGATCAATCATTGCTTATTTAAATCCTTCAAGCAGCCCATATTTGCAGGAGACAGAAGAAAAGATACCATGGAGTCATTCTCCTTCACCAGGTGTTATTGTGCCTTATCTGAAGATCGAAATTCTTGGCTGATTGGGAAGACTCGGAGATATTGGATGAGATGGCTGTAGAAGAAGTTGAGAGGATTTAGCCACTGGTACTATGAGGATGAAATTTGTGTTTTTAATATTGAGCAAAGCCCAAGAATTTATAAATAACATGCTTTCCCTCCAAAAGCTTCCTCCACGTTCTGTGTCATCTGCTGTCCTATGATATCTGTCTTCTTATTTCTTCAGGCTGCAAATTGTTGGTTGAGAACCATCAACTTCTTCTGTGGTTAAGAAGTGGCCTGCACATTTGAGATGATAATTCAGAATATGAAAATTGTTGTCTATGCCGAGTACTGTCATCCACAGTACGAATTGCACAAATATTCTGAAAGGTTAGCAATCACTTTCCCAGAAAAGGTAAAAGCAAAATGTATTTACCAGCATTATGCAATGGGATGTGATGAGCATAGTGTAACATTTTTTTAAATCTCATCCTAAGGAGATGTTAACTTGGCACAGAGGAAAAGACTTGGGATTTTCACAAGCCATAGTTAGTTGGACTATTGCGATAGGACGAGATCTTAGCAACCAGGAAAGGACGGTATTTAAATTACCAGTCAGAAGAATTAACAAACAAATACTACATCTGGCAATTACGCAATGTTTTAAAGGTAATCTCCAAAGCCTTCTATGAAGCTTTTTGCTGTCACACCCCGACTCTTCCAGGGCTCTTAGGGACGCTGGAACTCCATTGCAACCACATTTACAATGTGTACTTTACACTGGAGTGAAGCTCTCTAAAATTTCCCAGTGTGACTGGCAAGCTTACTCTGAATGTATCTGAAATTTCCCCAAGATGYACACTGTGGTTTTTTTTGAATAATTAACTTCCCTCTCGCCCAGGACACAGACATAAAACAGATGAGTGATATTTAGGATGCTTCCTAATCATTCCAGATACTTTGAATGATTATGTTATTTTTAGTTATAGCACAACTTCCTAATAAAACAACTGGCTTGTTTTTAAACTACACACATGAAAATAATTGGACTTATGGTGCTCTTATGAAAGCAACATACAGCTGTTTTTCTAGGTCAAAAGATTGAAAGGAAAAGGAATTGCTCTGAATCCAGCAAACTCCTGTAAAATGGGTGGTAGACAGTTTTGGGTAGTAACTACATCAGTGCCTTATAAAGTGTCTTTCATTACAGAGATGACATTTCATACCTGCTGCTGATTAATGCTATCTGTGCTACCATCTTGTGGTAGCTGTTATTTTTCAAAAGCAGAAGGTACAGCTGTGTTTGCTCATGGCAGAGACAGTGGGAAAGCTACAAGGATGGATGTGTTTTTGGAGGTTTGCACTTCCCTTCTACTTTGCAGTACTAAAAGAAAATATTAATTCTGGCTTTTGTGCAAAAATTCTGGTATTTTCTGCTGAATTGGATGTCTGTGTCCAAGTTTTAGCAGAGGAGGGCTGCAGGGGTGGCCTCTGTGAGAAGAGGACACAGATGGTTGCAGCTGGCTCCACAGTGGGCCCACTGCAGGACACAGCTGAGCCCATCAGCCAAGATGGTGGCACCTCTATGAAAATATATATATATAAAGGGCAAACTATCACATGGCAGTGTGAGGACTGAGGAAAAAAGTGTGAGAAACAGCCTTGTGAACACCAAGGTCAGAGAAGGAAGGGAGGAGGTGTTCCAGGCATCGGAGCAGAGACTCCTGCAGCCCATGGAGAGACCATGGTGGAGCTGGCATTTCTCTGCCACTCGTGGAGAGAACGACAGTGGAGCAGGCACTTGCCTGCAGCCCATGGAATTAGAATTCACTACAGAAGCGGATTTTTCTGAGATATATCTGATTTTTTTTCCATCCTGTGTGGATTCAAAAGGTATTGGAAGAAATAGCTTGAACCTTAATCTAAAAGAATATGAGACGTCACCACAAAGGTTCTTGCACATGAAATAATGGAAGCTTTTCTAGAAAGTCTCAAAAGGCATAGTGTAATTTTTTGGGAAGACTTAATTCTAAATTCTTTCCTGTCTGTCGCGAATGAGTGGTTTAGAGGCTGCTTAAAGAATCACCATCAAAGGGATTAGCAGAAAGTGATTTTAATTGTAATTTATAAAAGCATGACTTAACAGAGTTCGATGGCAAGGTTCACTCTATTACTTACTACACTGATGAAGTATACAAAGGAAAATCATATTAGAATTGAGTTGGAATGATTTATACAGAGACYGAGGATGAAAAAGGGTAAGGGAAACCCTCCCGTTGAGTCATGAGGTTTAGAGAAGACCCCCTTGGATCCACTCTTAGACTCAGACTTGGTCAACAGTTTATGTCTAAGGCATTTTATGTGTTTAGCAGCAGTCTAAGGTTCATTCACAGTTTTAAGATAGATCATATGATTTTAGCAGCACTTAATCATTGACTAATTTAACATTTACAAATTAAGTTAATAGAGTCTAGTACAATCACGACGGTGACTTAATTACAGATTACGCTTCCTATTAGTATACACGCACACACAGAAATATATATAAATGTACAAAAGGTATACCTGTTAAAAATTCCCCTCCAGTTTAGTGAAATATTCGTCAAATGTCTTGGCATTTCTCAGTGGGCAAAGGGTTGAACCTCGAGGAGTGTCTTGGCCGAGGAGTGTTTCAGCCCAGGTCCTGTGGCAGTCGGTGACGGTCCTCCGAATATCGCAAACTTGAGAGTTCGCGAGCTCTGAGAGGCGTCCCACTCAGAGGGAGATGCTGGTCGCAACCCGCTGCAGTCCAGGAGAGCTCAAAGGGTCTCACTTAAGACCACCGTTTATAGGTTTGCAAGATGATTGGCTTTAGTCATCCGTAAATTTCCATCCTGGCCATGGTCCCAGGTGGTAGTTACTAAAAATTCTAAAGGTTTCAGTATCGTTCCACTTGAGCTACGACTCAGATAAGGGTATGAGGGGATGACACCTGGGCCAGGCAGTAGGAGTACGTTCCCAGCCTCAGCTATGCAGAGTTTCTGATACGGTCAAGGAGCGCTCAACTGCCAGAGTCAGTACACCACGGCCAAGGTTTCACGGGCATTTCTGAGATCAACAAGTGGCCCAGATCAACAAGCAGCCCAGGAAAAAGGGTGGGGGGGAATGTACCACCACACTGTCCCATGGGGGTTTAACTGGGGTGAACTGCACAGCACATGCCCTCTCCCAGAGTCATCAAAAAAATAAGCTGCAGGTGACATCTACAGCATGTCACTTTTCTTTCCTACGTACAAGAAATGCAAGCTTGGAATGCCAAATAAAAGGATTTCAAGTCATCTTCCTACAGACTAATCCACAATAACTTTAGGATTACAAAGTTTATTTCTTCCTAGCATTTCAGATGTGGAAAGAAGCATTGTAGGAGGCTGCTGGCATCTTGCTGGAGACTGTTTAGCTAGTGCTGAACCTTCAATGGGAGTAGCAAAGTTCAGCTGTAGCGCTGGTGGATACCGTTGATGGAGCGATTAATGAATCTGACATTCTTTCTCTTGTGTTCCTTGCTTCGGACACCACAGCAGCTTCTGTTTGCATGTCACTGCTTCACCTGTTCTGCTTGTATCCCTCTGGAAAAGTTCATGGAAATGCCTTTGCTGATAGCTAGACTTTGGTTCTGAGGTGTGTGCCTCTGGTGAGGGAGGGTCAGGCACCATAAGCAGGGCACCAGCACGTGGTGATGGTGGTCGCAGTAACGGTGCAGGGTGCAGAGGGGCATGGGTGTGCTGCTGGGGATGATGTGGGGCTGCTCAGAAACTGCGATGTGATCGTCTCCATATGGTGCAAGGCATGCTCTCTGCCACCAGCAGTGCAGGTGCCCTGGCTTTTGGCAACAGTGGGAAGGCTTCTGCTCAACCTGAAGGTCAGCAACCGCAGAACAGCAACAGTGCCCTGGCACTGGTGAGGGCAGACACCCAACAGGGGATGCATCAGAGCCAGCTGAGACTGCCCCTTGTGTCTGCAAAAAGGGGAAAGGCAAGCAGCAGTGGTGGGAGGCTTCCTCCTGCAAGATATGGAGGCACCCATCTACTGACATGACTCGATATCTTGGGAGGTTTGTGTCTGCTGGGGGCCAGGATCCAGGATGCTACAGAGAGACTGCCAAGGCTTGCCTGGCCTTCAGACTGTTATCTTGCTACTCTTCCACCTGGGCATCAGTGATAATGCCAAGGAAGTCCTGGAGAGAATCTAGAGTGATTAGAAAGTTCTGGGGGCAAGCATGAAGGGCCCAGGTGGTGTTTCTTGATGCTGCCAGCAAAGCAAAAATGCTTGAGTAGAAGCAAGCTCATCAAGTGGGTCAGCAACTCACTGCATGGCTGGTTTTGCAGGCAGGACTTTGGCACCTATTGACTACAGGACCCTCTTTGAGGAGCAAGAGCTACTAAGCAGGGATGGGATAAGCCTGACAAAGCAGGGCTGGAATGTCTTTGCAAACGAGCTTGCTAAAATAGTGAGGAGGACATTAAACTAGCTATGCGGGGGAATGGTTTCCACAGTCTCAAGAGAAGTGAGAGCACCAGGGCAGAGCAGATAACAGTGTCCAGATAACAGCATGACCTGCAAAAGCAGAACAACTTATGGCCCATCTCAAACGGCTGCACGTGAATTCAGGTGGCCCAAGGGACAAGGGAGAGGCATTATCAGTGAGTACACAGCGGCAGAGCTGTGACCCCAGTGGAATGGCAGTGACATGGTGGGACACCTTCAGAGAGCTGGAGTGGTGGGTGCTGCAGGAAAGGCAGGGTGGGCAGGCATGGAGGGGTGTGTGTACTCTCTGCAGCAGGGGTGGCTCGAGTGTGTGGGGCTTTACCGTGGGGCAGGTGTTGAACCGCCAGAGAGCCTGTGGGTAAGGATAAGAGGACAGAACAGCACCAGTGATGTAGCAGTAGGTATCTGCTCAGATCTCCCCATCAGAAAGAGGAAGTAGAAGAAGCCACCTTCTTCATCACTATCACAAGCCTTGATGTTTGTTGGTAACTTGAATCACCCCAGTATCTGCTGGAAAGGCAATACAGCTGAGCACAGGCAATCCAGGAGTTATCTGGAAGTTATTGAAGATAATTTCCTGATGCAGGGGATCAACAAACCATATTGGGGAGATTCTGTGTTGGACCTGCTACTCTCAAATAAGAACTGGTTGTAGACATGAAGGTCAAGGGAATGCTTGGCTGCAGTGACCATCGGATTTTGCCATTTAAAATCCTGAGAGGTGTGAGCAAGTCAAACAGCAGAATTACAACCCTGAACTTCAGAAGATCAGATTTTGGCCTGCTCAGGGACTTGCTTGACTGAATCCTGTGGGAAACTGCCTTGGGGGCAAAGGAACTAAGGACAGCTGGCTGATTTTCAAGGATGACCTTGTTGGAGCACAGGAGCAGTCCATTGCAATGTACAGAAAGTCAAGCAAGCACAGCAGAAGCCCTGCTTGGATCAACATGGAGCTCCTGCCTGAGGTTAAACACAGAAAGGAAGTACACAGGAGGTGGAAACAGGGGCGAGCTCCTTGGGAGCACATGGAACAGCAGAGTCCAGCAGTCCAAAACTCAGCTGGAGTTGAAACTAGCAAGGAAGGTGAAAGACAGCAAGGGAGGTTTCTGTAAGTACACTGTCAGCAAAAGGAAGGCTAAGAAAAGCATAGTCCTATTGCTTACCAGGGTGGGGGACCCAGTGACAAAGAGCATGGAAAAGGACGATGTACTCAATGCCTTTTTTTTGCCAGTTTTTGCTGGTAAGGTTTGCCCTCAGGCTACCCAGGTGCCTAGGTGAACTAGCACAATCTGGGGGAGTGAGGCAGGGCAGGCAGGAGAGGATCGAGTTAGAGAKGACTTAAGCCAGTGAGACAAACAGAGGTCGGTGGGACCTGGTGGGATGCACCCAAAGGTGCTGAGGCACCTAGCTGGTCTCATTGGAGGCACGTCTCTACTGTTTTTGACCAGTGCTCTTTAGTGTTTTTAACGACAGAGGGCACTCCCAGCAAGGTATTGGGGGACACCAGATTGAGGGGAGTGGTTCGTGGTCTGGAGGGCAGCACTGTTACTGAGAGAGACTTGGACAGGCTACAGCAACGGACTGACGGGACCCCCATGGCCAAGGCAAAGCCTGTCTCCCGGGACAGACTCACCCCCGGAGCAGGACATGCTGGAATCAAGTGGCCAGGAGCAGCAGCTCTGTGGAAATGCCCCGGGGACAGCAAGTTGCCAGGAGGCAGCAGTGCTCCTGGGCAGCAAAGCTGGTGCAGACCAGGGGTCTGCACCATCACAGGTGCAGCAGCAGGGCCAGGCACTGATCCTGCCCCACTGCTCAGCACCAGTGAGACTGCACCAGGAGTGCAGGGTCCAGGTCTGGGCTCCTGGCGCAGGACAGACCCTGACATACAGGAGCAAGTTCAGTGGAGGGTCCCTGTGATGGTCAGGGCTGKAGCCTGGGACATATGAGGGGAGGTGGAGGGTGCTGGGCTGGTTCATCCTGGGGAAGAGGAGGGTAAGGGGAGACGCCACTGCTGTCTGCAGCTGCCTGGTGGGACGGTATAAGATGAGAGAACCAGACTCTTCTAGGAAGTCCATAAGGACAGGAAGAGGTAATGGGCACACGCTGCAATGTGGGAAATCCCAATTACATACTGGTGACAAATTTTTTATGATGTTGGTGGTGTAGTACTAGAACATGTTGCCCAGAGCGGCTGTTGAATCTTTGGATCCTCAGAGGTGTTCAAGACTYATCTTGAGGGGAGATTAACTGGGCAAAATCAGGCTGAAACTAAAACATACTTCAGTCGTGTCCAGAAGACTATTACTATTATACACGTATATGGTTTTGTGCCAATTACAGCATGCATATGTAAATAGACTGCAGGTTAAATATATACTGTTTTCACAGAATACGATAAACTCACAGGAGTGCACTTAAAGTTTCATACATCTATACATACTGGAAATATTGCAGATCTGAGGAAATGACATTTATTTCAGAAGAAGAGAGACAAATCAGGATAGGGTAAGTAAATTTTCAGCCATCTGTCTCCTCAAAACACGTTTTCAACATTCATGCCTTGAGTTGAACCCCACAGCATCCTGCCTTCTAAAGGTGGAAAATAAGAAAATATGGACAAATTGTATAGCAATATTTGGCCAGTGTGTGTTGTCTGATTCTGAGTCTATACTTTACTATAAACATAAAGAATATTTAGGTTTCCTCTGCAGACCTGCTGAAGTGGAAACCCTGCAATGTTTTTTGTCGCTGCCTTGCAGCTTTCCTGGCTCCAGGGTAACTCTTACGGAAAATGTGGCATACAGGACAGAATAAGAAAACTTCATAATTATATGATAACAGGATATTTGGACAGCAGTATGATTTTTAAGCCTAATCTCATCAATTTTTTTTGTGAAGCTACTGCTTCTGTGAATTTTCACTGAGTCTCTTATGTGGGCATTTGCATGTACAAAATTAAATCAGACTTATAAAACATTATTTCTAGTGAAATTCTGTAGGATTTATTAGTGAATTATTTTATTTCTACAGATTTTGTGAACTATCCTGTAGACCAGCTTTTTTGTTGATACAGAATTTGTGAATAGCTTAATACAGGGGAATAAAAATGTAAAAATTCTAAAGGTCTTCAGGGTATTTCCTTTAAAGTCCAATTAAAAATAGAGTTTTCCTAAGACCTGAGTTAGGGTGGAGATGATTCTAGATAAGCCATTCCTGAATTACATCCTCTTATGGAAACATTAGGAATATTTGTTTCATTTCAGCACTTTCCAGAGACCTCAGAAATTCCCTCTTTTATGCATTTGCCTTCGTCAAAGCTCCTCCAGCCTCTTGACCCCAGAGTCCCTCCTCCCCTGCCATGTTAGTGAGAAAATCTCACTGTTTAATCACAGCTACTGACGTGAAAGGGCTTAAGAGGGGCTTTGCGCAAGGTGGGAGTACTGAGAGTGCCCTCAGCCTTTCTGGGGCATGGATAAGAGCCAGCGATGCCTTGTGCACCATTAGCAGTACCAACACTTGTCATCAGCGATGGAAGATCATCCAACAACTTTTGATGGTGTCTACAGAGTCTGGAAAGTACACGAGTCAGACATCATTTTCCCTTTCTCTTTGCCTGCCTGGGCTGGGTTTCTGCCTGGCTTCGGGGTGCAGAAAAAAAAAAGAATGTGTAGAGAACCCTAAATCCTTCTACTGCACGTTTTCATAGCATTTCATGATTTCTTGCTGTCGTATTTATTTTAAGTTTGCATATGCTTTGAATATGAAGCTTGAAAGGCCTTTTTCTTTAAATTGTGTGGAATTTCACAGCATTTTTGTAGGACATTTTCTTCTTTTTCAGTATCTTGTGTGACGTTTGCACAATGCAAGATAAAAATGGGTCTCCTCTATCTTCACGCCTCCTTCTGCTGCATGGACACAGACACACATGCAGGCCTACCTTTGTAGTTTTCATCTCCATCTCCTTYTCTTAAGCCTGCTCCTGTTTCCTGGTCCCAGTACAGCCTCTGCATGACTAATTGATCCATCTTCAACAGGTTTCCATCTGATTAAATGATTGTCACAATGTATAAATATAGCGATTATGGGACATTAGCGTTTTAAGAGGTGTTGCACACTTTGGATTTATAATAGCTGCTTTTTATAACCATCTGTATTAATCTTTACTCTGTTTGATTTTGTTTTTCTTTCAGGCAAACTAGAGACAGACCTGAGGGCTTGATCTCCAGGATAGTTTTGAGCCCCTTGTTTCCACAGTTTTGCGGTCTGTCTATGGTTATTATGTATGCAGTCTGGGTACGTGGCTAGTGAAGTCTGGCAAGCTGGCTGTCTGGGAAATTGGAGATGGCTTTCAAATATACTCTGTGCGCCTCTGACTGTACTGGTATGCAGACTTCCAAGCCTTTTTTGGAGTATTTTGAGTTTTGACTGAGATCTTTGTGGTCATGGACTAGTGACTGGTGGATGATTTGGCTTTTGATGGTGCTGAAGTCATGAACAGAGCTGACCAGAGGCCGGCAATTCTGTTTCCCAGCAAGAAGTTTCCAGGTTTGTTTTTTCCATACATTTAAGCAGAACACTGATTTTTTGCAGGGCCTTGATCAATCTGAGCACTTCAGCTGTGCAACGATGCAGACAGCACCTCTTCTTTTGCCAAAGGGATATGCATCTAGTATGAAAACTGTTTTTCCTCAGTCTACCTAAGCCTCCACTGGGAACAGTTAGGGCTTGGCCTGGCATACAAGAGAGAGATGCTGATGTGCTGCCTTCTGAATAGCTCCTGAGCTAGGACAAGGAATGGGGAAACAAGAAGGCCATTCCCATTCATAAGTATATGGAGGGGTGGCAGAGATGGATAAGGACCTCCAAATCCATGCCTCATAGCACAGGGAAGGAGAAAGGTGAGCTGATACCTTAGCTAAGCCCTGACAGCCTACCTTCAGGAGGGGAGGCTGSGAAACTGTGATTTTAACAGGGATTCATAGAATCATAGAATCATTTAGGTTGGAAAAGACCTTTAAGATCATCGAGTCCAACTGTAAACCTAACACTGCCAAGTCCACCACTAAACCATGTCCCTAAGTGCCACATCTTCAGTGTCGCTGTCTCCAGCTCAGCCCCGACTCAAGCTCCCTATCAGCCTGGACTGAGTCAGGAAGAAATCCTCATCCCAAATTTCTTGCATGCGAGGAATGAAGTTCATGTCTCCTCTATGGCTTTCCATGGATTATAGAGCTATGGCTTCACCTCCTCCCCCAAGTCTGCACTGCTTACGTTGCAGACTTTACAAAATTTTAATTACTTTGAAAATGGTCTTGCTAGTTCTGATCACTCTTGAAAATGTAAGCAAGCAAGACTATCATCTGCTGAAACAAAAGTCAGTCAGCCAGGCTTTGCTGCTCAGCTTTTGCTACCCAATCTGTTGCGACTGTCACAACAAATTGTCAGACTGTCACAATAAATGGCCCAAGTTTAGGATGTTGTTTTGTTTAGCTTTCATATGATATACTTTTAAGCACAGTTTAGTAGGGAAGTATAATTAAAGTATAGCAAATGAATTCCCAAAGAGGGGAACAAGTTACACAGTAGTTTAAAATTACTAGAATAGGATTTTCTATTTGGTTTTTGGTTACTTGGAGTGACTGTAAATTGCCACAGTTGGTTCCAGTTGGGAATACTAAGCAAATAAATAGGAAATTATTGCCTGAAAACCAGCAAACTAGGAATGTGAAGATTTCACTTGCTTATTCAAATTACTTAATTGATAATTACTACTCTTATGCAAGTTAAGCTAGTGCAGCCTGCCAAATATTCACACCATTAGAGGAAGAAAACCTGGCGTTTGTTCCAAGAAATGACAATGCCTAACTATTAGTATATTTTTCATTAGGTATTCCTCTTCTGTCTGATTTTCCACAGAGGTCTGCCATTTTTCTCTTTCTCCTTTTTTTACAGCCTGGAGTTGTCTCTGAGCAGAGATGTTAATTTGGTTTCAGTTCTCACTCCTCTTCCAGACACTGATGGGCCTACAGCCCTTTATAAGGTCTGTCACCATCTATCCAACCCTCTGTGTCAACCATCTCTACAGCCATCGCTTGTGCATTTCAACATGACTCAGCATGGTCAAAACCAAACCCTTCCGAAACCATCCTTCTCAAGCCTGCTTTCATCTCCCAAACCACCACCATCAGCAGCATGGGCCACTTGCCATTCAGACCCATGACCTCGGTCATCCTTCACCTCTCCTCATCTTGAATCATAGCTACATCTTCTTGTTCCAGTCAAATGCTTTCAGAGGTACTATCCCTTCCCTCACCATACACAGAGAACTTCCCACCCATGTCCTTGTGTTTCTCTGTCTTGGCTTCCTTCACATGCACATTTTTCTTTCACACAGGAGATGAATGCCCACCGATTTCCCATCCTTCTGACTGTGTCATTGTTAGTGTTTTGAATAATTTCATTAGCTCCAATCTCATTCTTTTCCTTTGACTTCTTTGTGACCATGTCTTTGCTTGTTCCCACTGACCTGCTTGTCATCCTCTGCCCTGTTTGGTACTCCACTAACATGCTATGGTGCCAATTTCAGTACACCTCTCTCTCTCCTTTTGTTTTTATTCAGTTTTCCATGCCAGTACACAAGCCTCTAGAGTATAATGCTTTCACTGAATTTCACTGAAATTTTTAAAATACAGATTGTCAGAATATCAGAAGATTCTGACAGGGTCAGAAAGGTCACCGAATGCCCACCCCAGTCTTTAACTCCTTCACTAAATGTCAACTTCTAAGCACTCGCTGAGAAAAGCCGTCACTGTGAGCCAGGATGTCCATGCCACTGTAACCAGTGTAAAGTCTGCAGGCCAGACAGAGAAAAGAGCTACCAATAGTCTGCAACTGATATAACTGGATGTTCTTGGAGTACATGGTCATCCCAGCTCCTCTCCTGAAACGCTTGCATTTGACAAGTGCCAGACTGCATGCAATTTGAGGGCGGAAAGCTTTTGCCTTTTAGGACCTGGCATATTGAAGAAGTTACGAGAAATGATGAAATAACAGTATTTCATATGGAAAATATTATCGTTTATACTAGGCTTTCATATATGCTTACATTGAAGAACATTGCAGAAGCAAGCAAAATTACGGTGTTTTTCAAAATTAAAGAAGAAAGATTATTAATTATTTTTGTGTAAGGAAGGGACAGGAAGTGGTGAGTACACCATATAATATGTATATGATATATATAATGTAGTTAAATTTATATATAATAATATAATGTAGTTAACTTTAAAAATCAATGCAATTTGTTTTGAAATTATCCTAAGTGAATTAAGATTATCATTGTTTATGTATACATACATTCATTTTTCTAGCCACATAATTGCATCACAAACAAAGGTTTAGAGTTCCCTTGGATATTTTGTGTTTTAGCAAAGAACAAAAATGAGGACTGGATCAGGCAACCTGTATACACATAGCACTGTTAATGAGCCTACTCATGYGAGAGAGGTTGCTGCCGCAAATAAGCCTTGCAGAAGCTGACCATTAGGTAAAATTTGTGAAAATATCAAGTCAGCCTGCATGGGTTAGTGTACAGGATAGATCACCCTGTTCAGCAGTGCTGTAAGCTTCAGAAATTTGGACAAATGCTTCCAGGGACCTTCTTTGTCTTGGTTAAACACAGGCCATCTCTCTGCATTGAGTCAAACAGCTGCAGTGTGGCCTCTCAGTCGTTTTGTTTGCGACCTTACATGCCATATTGTGTCACGTACAACACCAAAAGAGAGGTGGTCCCTATTGCAGAGGTCTTGCCTTCCTGATAGGCAAGAATCAAAGTCAGCAGAAAAGACATATTATCACCGCCCTTTTGATGGTGTGGAACTGAAGGATAAAAACCACACCAGTTAGCCAAAGTCACACAGCATTGAGCCACATCCTTCTGGTTCCTTGGCCAGGATCTGAACCAGAAGCTTTCCTTCTGGTTTGTCTGGAAGACAAACTGCACCCTCCTTGGAAATGAGGGCCAGCAGAAACACTGGGATGCAGCTTAGTAAAACTATTACACTTAGTAAAATTATTTCCACTGGCAGTAATGTGCTCAGTGTCACAGAACAGCAAGAGAAAAACATGGTTCATGGATAAAGGAACCTGAGGAAATAGGTAGAGAACCAAATCTATTAATTTAAAAACTCGTGTAAGTTAAAACTAACTAATTTCTTAGGAAAAAATGAACCACAGGCAATGACATGGCATCTTCAGTGGTGGTGGTGGTGGGTTTCTAAAGGAATTAATTTTAAGGAAGTATTTGATTGAAAAACATTAATGCTCAGTGGAAAGGCAGAGGACGGCTCTTCAGGGCTGATGCTTAGATTTCTGAAATCAGTGGAAAGGGTGCTATATAATAACTACTGTGGTGTTGGCTCAGTTTCAGACTGGCACAAGTGTGATCTGCAAGCTGGCAGAGACCAGAAGGTGCACTGGACCCCAACAGACAAGGTATTTAGCTCACATCAGTAGAGCAAAACTTTTTCACAAAATTGAGAATCTAACTAGTTCCCTGTGTTAGTTCTTATAGGCTTTGGATATCCAGAAGGACTGTTTTTGACACCTGAAGTCTTTATACAATTCCCATACTATTTGTCAGATGTGCTTGCAGAATTGATCTGCAATGCATCCAGTGTGATCTATTTTACCCACCTACTAATGGTATTATCCTCATGGTGCCACATATTGGATTTTCAAATGACATAGTTAGCCTTAGATAAACAGCAAGGCTTACCTTCCAAGTCAAGACATTGTTTATAGAAAGACACAGATCTTCACAGATCTCTGTGGCTGTGCGTTGTGTCGAGCAGTGTTCAGAGCTCAGGAAAGCTTCTGTTGCTTTACATTATGGAATTGTTAGCTCCCATGAAATCTCCTGTTTCATTCTTCCCTACTAGTTTTCTGTCTTTTAATCAGCCTTTCCCCCATCCCATACTTTCTTCCTTCAGAATACCGGCACTGAAGCATATGTAGACATGACAAAGCAGAACAGTGGTCTAAACATTTAGATTAGCATTTTCTACATTAAATACAATTTAATCTTAGAATATATTTCCCTTCTGTGTTTTGGATTTCTTTATCCTAGTCTCTGTTGTTTTTAACTAAGGGTGTTCATTTACAGAATTACAGAATTGCTGTGGCTGGCGGGCACCTCTGGAGATCATCTAGCTGGCCCATCAAAGCAGGGTCTCTTGGACCAGGTTGCCCAGGACCATGACCAGTCAGGTTTTGAATATCTCCAGGGATGGAGACTCCACAACCTCTCTGAGCAACCTGCCTAACTGCTTGACCACCCTCACAGCAAAAGGTGGAGTTTTTTTAAACTTTGAAATGGAATTTACTGTGATTCAATTTGTGCCCATTGCTTCTTATCTGCTCACTGGATACCAGAGAACAGTCTGCCTCTGTCTTCTTTGTTCCCTTCTGGTTTATATACACATGTATATGTGTATATCCCCCCCGACCTGCCTTTTCTTCTCCAGACTAAACAATTGCAGCTCTCTCAGCCTCTCCTGACCGACAAGTTAGCTAAGTCATTGCACAAGATCATGTATCATTCTGAAATTACATTACCCCAAATTGTATTAATTTAATTTTTGCATGTTATAAATGGTGTGAAGAGACACCAGAATAAACCACAGTCATGTTGAAGAATGATGGGATAACCTATCTGGATATCAATTCAGATTATTTTGGATTAAGACTCCTCTGTTTGAATTAAATTGGTGCCATTTCTGAAGTTTGAATTGGCCTCAACTTCCTTGGAAAATGGTTTTCTGTGTTTTGTTTTCTCTCGTCTCCTTTTGTCTACTACAGCTCGGTGTTTGCAATTTGTATGATTTTCATCCTTTAATCAGGGCTTCATTGTGACTCTGTCAGAGACCTAGAGATGGTGGGTTTCTTTTCTGTGTTCCTCACATGCTCCTTGCATAACTATGATAAGTGAAAACAAAATGCTGTCATTAAGATTCACTTTTGTTTCAGTTTACAAAGGCGAAAATTACCAGCCAACCTTTTAAGAAGTTAAAATGAAGCATTTTTCTCGTTTTCTCTATGCAGTGTCATGAAACAAACTCATGGACATACACACACTTCATTCTGAAGCTGCTGACTAAATTTGACCCAAACTTTTGATTTATTTTGGTTATTCCAAAGCTTTCTTTCTTGACTATTAGGATATAAGCAATCCACATTACATTAAGAGTGCCCCTCTGTAGCTAAGAGCTTATACCTCTAATGATTCCTATGCAAATGCAAATTAAATATCTAAAAGTGCAGGCACTTTTAATCCTATATACTATGCATTCTGTTTGTAAGAAGAGGGGAGAGCTGATCTCAGGAAAAACTACTCCTTAATATTCTCTGTACTGGACAGCATGTCAGTGTTTTTGGCTGGGCAGGCTGGTCATTTGCTTTTCAGTGCAATGAAAATATTTTATGAATTGAGTGCAAAAGCTCCTTAAGCAGCAAGGTCTGCAGTCCTGCCTTTCAGCAAGGAGGAACATTGTTTTCTCAAAGAGAATCTACTTGTGTTTGACTAGATGTGATATGAGGTTGCAAAGCCTCAAGAAACACTGTCAAGATGCCATCGTTTTTCCCTATTTTGTACCTAAGCCTCGTACAAAATAGGGAAAAACTCATGGCGTCTTGACAGTCTTTCTTGAGGTTTTGCGGTTACTTAAAGTCAGATATTTGCAACCTCACAAACCTAAGCCTGGTACAAAATAAACACAGCCACCAGCCCAGTTCTTGGCTCTGACCTGTGGGAGCTGGATGGGATTACAGAGCAGTTATTACCTGCTCAGCTGAGGAAAGACTAATAACAGGCATCAGATTAGTGACTTCTTGGCTGCAGAAGGCTGAGTCCCAATAAAAGCTACCAAGCATTTTTTTTTTATAACAGAGAAAAACCCTGAACAGAAACATTCACTGTTTATGATTCTCCATAACAGACTGTCAGCAGCTCCTGCTTGGTAGTCCTGGTGACAGAGCATCCATTACCACGGCATTTTCAGCTCCTTGTGCGTGCAGGAAGCCAGCAGGAGCAGGAACATGACTCTTCTTAATAGTTGGTTTGTAGGGAGTTGGAGGCAGTTGTGGTATTCGGCACACCATAGCACTGATCCCCCAGAGCTTCAAGAGAATAACTTCAAAGGACATTTTATGGCATCAGATGGCCAGAGGAGAGAGAAAGAAGCACGGCAGCAACGATACTTTTCTGGTGCTGGCATTGTGAGGCAGACAGAGAAAAGGAGAGAAAGGAAAATTTGGAAGCTTCAACAATACAAATTTAAAAAGGCAAAACCAAAATATGCCATTACCAGCACTCCCATGTTTTTTAAATAAACCCTACGTTGCAGGTTTGCTCTTGAAAACTTACACCATAGCTGATGACCCAAAGAAGCAGCTTAATTGCTGGAGAAACCCTTTATTTCTTCTGCCTGGTGCTCCAAATTATTTCATAGCCCATGTTACATTGAGAGACAGAGGGGCTGTGTGTGTGGAAGGGAGATGTCATGCGCCACATGCTTATTCATTATATGAGCAGTGGACCAGAACAAGACTTCTAGAGGATATTTGCAAGTGTGGTTGCTTCCTTTACTAACTGTTGACTGGTAAACTTCTTAAAAGTGGATTATGAGCATGTTTCTGGAAAGCCAGGCATTTTTGAAATGTGTCAGACTGCACATTAAGAAATCTGGAAAGACTGGAAACGTTTAGTAGAATGTCTCAAGGCTTTAATAAAAATTTAGCAAAACTTTTTTAGTGAAATCTGGCCTTTGTTCAGAGGTGGCAAGGGGAATTCCTTAATCACAGTGATCAGTGGCTTAGCAAAACTCTAATGGATGACACAGTCCAAAGTCCAGCTGTTGTGGCAGGTGTGAGAAAACCAAGGTCCTAATAACTTCCTAACAACTCTGACTGACAATCTCTTGTTAATATTGGTGTCCTCACTAAATTCCCCTTGAAAGTCATGTATGAGCTTGGAAAAGTTGCTGGATTGTTTCTGTGAAATACAAAGAATTTAGACAAACTTCCCTGAAGTATGAGGACTAGTAAGGTGCTACCATTTTTAAGGTTTCTAAAGTTAGTAGCAATAACTGTATGTTAGTAATAGTATTTTTATTGTTTTATAAAAGATACTATCTTTTTTTCTGTACTATTATTTTGAACATGTTATGCTGGTAAGCTATTGCAAAGGACCATTGTTAACAGTAGCTTTATGCTTCTTTACATTTCTTTACCTGACAAACAACATAAATATGATCTTTTATGTGATTCACTTGGATGGGACAAGAGTTTTCTGCTATTTGTCCAACGGAAAATTTGTGAAACATTGTGTGACTGGTGGGAACCTCTCCTTCCCTCCCAACCCCAAATAATGACTGCTGTAAATCTGCACATGTAGACTTTAAGAAGTATCACTGTTTTTGGTGTGGAAAGGAATTAATGAAGTGGAAGCTGGCATCTTCCCTCCATGCTCAGTTACTAGCTGACATGTTCTGCTGCAAGACTTTCTTATGGTAGCTGGTGTCTTCGACCGGATACTCAGATGGCTACTTTGGATAAGTCAGGCTATGCTTATAACCCTGAGCTCTCACTCATGTCTTTCTGTGGGTGAAACTTGTTACTTTTGCCTGCCCTCTCCTCTCCAGCTGAGTAAGTCAAGCAGTGCTGGCTTCCTGAAATGTGGTGGAAGGAAACGACTGATTAGAGATGCCAAACTGCAACTGTGGCTATTGCATAGCTAAGAGGCTTATAAAAACATCCTTAGCCAGACCACACAGAGATGCATCTCTCCAGGAAGAGAACTGGGAGGGGAAATAGCTCTCTGTCCCTTTACCGTTGCATACTACCATGGAGTCACCCACTAAATACATATGCCATTGTCCCAGGCAGAAAGTTTTGTTCTCCTTCCCATCCTCTCTCCTTTGACTTGCTCTCTTGCACAGCAGAGGCATTCCCAGGGACACAGAGAAGCAATTTCACTTGGTCCGTGCAGCTGCAGAAGGGACAGTAGACAAGGTTGCTCGCAGAGCCCTACACTAGCATCTCCCATCCAGTCCCTCAGTGTCACTTCTGGACGTGTTTGGGCTGAACTTTCACTGGGGTACACAAGGGAGTGAGGAACCCGAGAAACAAACGCCTGTGCGCTTTAGCGTGACACCTTGCATCGGCGCGCAGCTGCACCACCTTCTCAGCCAGAAAGCTGTTTTAAAAATTTTTTGATTGCTCTTATTTTTCTTTCTTTACTAAATGTGGGAGCAAACTGCTGTGATATCAATACTCTGTATAAAAAGCTCCTTGCATAGCTATGATAAGTGAAAAGAAATTTTATACTCTGTACAAAAAGCAGGCCTGAGATATAGATCCCCATCAATTTTTATTCCATCTGAACAAAAAAGGCAAAAGAAGTACCTATAAGTTTTGGAAAGTTTAAACAGTTAACAGAAGGTAGTCTATTGTGAAGAGGTTTCAGTGGAAGGACCTTACATCACTTTTTTGCTAAACAAGTACTTTTATTTTCCCAAACGTATTACCATTACAAATGAAAATAAATTTTAATCCTCAGGTGTCAGCCCTGGGATTATTTGGTATCTTATCTGCATATAATGCTGTTCTGATGCATGCATACACATGTCTTTGTGCACCTGTGTGTGTGACAGGTCTGGGGGAAGACTTTGCTATGCCTCTTGCAGTGAAAGAAAGGAAGGCAGGTTGTCACCAGCAAAAAAACTAGCCTTTCAACTAAGATTAATATTCGCAGACCTCCATGGATTTCAGCTGAGGATCTGGCCCAGTGTGTTTGTTATCTCCAGATAAATCTGCCTGGTATGAGCCTGCTCTGTACGAATGAGAGTGAAACTAAGTGGTCCCCAAAAGCAAAAGGTCTGTGATGGGCTTGCAACAGCTAAAAGCCTGTGACTGGATGGATGTGAACTTCGGCCTGATGTACTACGATTTGATTTGTGAGATGTGCAGCATCAGTCCTGTGAGAGTTGCTCAGGGAGAAAATAACATCTGCTGTATGTCTGGCTGGCAAAACCTTTTTGTACTTATAATCAAGCAGCAATTATTTTGTTGGAGAGTAAACAAGATAAACAGTCCGTGAATTAACAACTGCAATATCATTTCTTATTTCACTGCTGTACATGTACAGTGGGGCCTAAAATACATCTACTGCTTGCTTTTAAAGCAGCTCTAGTGAAAGCTGAAACAGAAGAGACTCTTCTGGATTTAGTGGAACTAATGCTGCTGCTCTTATCTCTGCAGAGTTCAGACCCTTGTGCCCTGACCAGAGCTTCCACCATGCTGTTTTCCAGCTTGCCTCCACCTCTCTCAAACCTTAGGGTCAAAACAATCCCTCTACTGACCCCAGCAATTTCTATGCAGTTTGTTTTGACAAGAATTCCTTTTCCACCAAGTTTGGCTTTTTCAAACCATGCCCCACTGAGAAGCATTTTCTGTGACCGTTTGGCACTCTGGTTATGAACTGATGTTGTGCCATTTTCCTCAGCTGGCTGCAGCGCTCGTGACCAGAATGAGGACCACAGGACTCCCTGCAAGTCCTCGCACAAGGACTGAGCATTGCTGACAGCAGGTTCAAACGGCGGTCTTGAGAAACACTTAAATGTTAAAGCTGACCTCTTCACTTGGCTGCTTAAGCCCACAGCACCTGTTGGTCTATCAGGTATGTCAGGCCACTGAAACTCCCTTTGGTGTATTTCTTTATGCTTCATATTTGTTGAGGATCAGCTTGAACAGTTTTGCTTTGACTGCACAGACCAATGTTTTGGTAAGAGTCATCTGGCACTTCAACACATTTTATTAATACTGCTTTGTAAGTGTGAAACTCCTTATCTGCTGCCAGAAGATCTCTCCTTCTATCTATTGCTTCTTTCGCTTTATTTTGCTTTAAACCTTCTCCAGTTCTCACCTTCTGCTTTATATTCTTTACCACCAACTTTCTTTTTCTTCCAGGTAATGCACATGTATTGCACCTCCCACCATCTACAGCTTTCCCCGTTCTTTGTTCAGTTGGATTTTTTAACTATGTTGGCCTATGAGAGTGTAGCATTTATAGAAGGTYGTTACAGGAGGGTCCTGGAGCGGGTGCTGCAAGCGTGCTGTAACTTTGTGTTACAATAGAGGTTAAACTGGGTGAAATAATGGTCCCTCCTTGCCTGAGTGTGTGTGAAGGAAGCACAGGGAGGGACAAAAGCATTCTGAAACAAAATACTGTACATCAGCTGGCATGATTCCACTAACTTTTCTGGAGCTAAACAATTTACCCAAGCTGAGGATGGGTCCTAGATGTTTCAGTTTCTGAAGTGAGAATAGAGCACTCTTAGAAGCATGCGTATTTGAGTAGGTATTTTATGCCATTAAGTAACACAGTGAATTATCCTCCTGATGAATGAATATCCCAGAGACAAGTCTGAAGCAAATTGTCCAGTAAAAAAAAGTGGGTTTGTGGGACAGATTCTTCAAAGTGACAGTAGTAACAATATTTTAATTTTTCACGCTGTAATTGGTGTCATATGCTTAGTTAATATTTAGTAATTCATAATCAAATTACCATATTTGATTATTTTAGAAAATCCTAGTGCATTTTGCCCATTAGAAAAAAATTTAACAAACAAGTATCTAGTCATTATCACTAGAATTCCTAGTTTACCTGCTTGTAATATCTACCAGGCTAATCTTTTTTGAGATGAAAAATTAAAAACTGCAGAAGAAAAGGTGCTCGGATATACCTTGGGAATCAGTTCAAATTTGCTCTAGAATACATCTCTCTTTTCTTAAAATAGATCAAGGTTTTCTGAGCCAAACATTTTATCTGCTACAGAACCTCGGAGCACAGAAGGTAGAGGCGGTGATCCATCCAGCTCAGTAACATGTTTCCAAACCTGGGCACTATCAGCTGCACCAGAATGGTGTAAAAACCCATCTCACTGGACAAATGTGGGACTGCATAAAAAATGTCTGGTTTCATCAAATCTGATCTGATTATGGACAAAAGGATGACAGCTTGGTTCCCTTGTCATGTTCAGAATGACCATGAGTGTTCTTACAGCCCGAAGAGATGAATGCCTTTGAGTGCTACAAAGCTTCTGGCCTCAGTAATGCTTCTTGGCAATCAGTTTCACAAGTTAATTATGCATTAACAAAATGCATTTCCTTCCATTACACTGAAATGTATTGTCTGTCAGTTGCATGGGCTATTTCCTTTCCTTTCCTTTTTTCTTGTCCCTCCCCTCCCCTCCCCTCCCCTCC
>JAYKAV010002957.1:508227-646057 GCA_035582835.1 Phoebastria nigripes
TCTCCTCTCCTCTCCTCTCCTCTCCTCTCCTCTCCTCTCCTCTCCTCTCCTCTTTGTTCTGTTACATTGTCTGCTTAACGTAGGATTTCTATATAGCACATCACACTGCAAAAGCAGACTGAGAGAGGTCATCATGAGGGGGGTGTAGCCCTCTCTCTGATGTCCTTCCCCCACAGCTCTGCAGCCTGTGCCACAGGGACCCAAAGCAGAGCTCTGGTGTGGCCCCATGTCTAGGCTCGTCTCAGATGGCCAAGAGCATCGGTCTATTGTGAGAAAGAGCTGTGAGAAAGATAAAAGAGGAAAAATTACAGGCAAAGGCAGAGTTGTTGAGAGGGGGCAGTAGCTCAAAGTTTCAGCAGAAAAGGTATAAAATTGTTAAAGAAAAACAAAGGAACAAAGCAGAGGGAGTCGGGTTGAGTGTTTTTTTGTAGACGGTCAGGTTATTAGTGCACCAGCGTGTGGTTGCTGGTGGAGATGGTGCCTGCCCAGCCCAGCAAAGACCCTTTGGGGGTCTTATGAGGCTGGTGAGGAAATGGGCACTATTAGCCTGTTAAATCCCAGCTGTCTTTTACGTGTGTTGAGTCATTATATAATTGCTTTATACTTTAAAGTTCTATGTATCTTACATACAGAGTCTCTGTGTGCGGAGCTAAAAGCAGCTGTACAACCTAACCCAAGAGGAGGTGGTAATAAGCCCTCAATAGACAGGAAAACAAATACTGGAAGAAAATATTTCTCTGAAACAGTTTGTCGCTACTATATCTGTTGAAACAAAATGCAAAGGTACCTGAAATAACTTTTGGCAAACAAACACTTAAAAAACTGAAGTAATCTTAAGAGCCGTTTTCCATGGAAAGAACATGCAATACTCGCTGTGCAAACAGTATTCAAGCAGATAGAGCAGTGCCGTGGTAAGCAAGTTCCTCTTGACATTTCCTTGTAAACATGTGCCATCCAGGACAACCATACTACTGTTGCTGTACTTACTCTGAATCTCTTCAATGTGATTCTGTAATTCTGCACTTCATTTTTTTCAGGATTAGAGGCGCTAGAAGGAACAGTGTGTGTTTCCTTCTGTGTGCCTTTGGTGTACTATAGCAACTAAATAACTGCTTTTAAGTTGGCTATATTCTGCTTGCAAAGTATCTCTGAATTATTAAATTGACCCAGAAGAGGGGCGGTAATACGTTATTAAGCCCTTTCACCCCATCTGTTTGTCACAGATATCGGGGAGTACTTTGGCTAGCAATAGTAACAACACTGACGCCAGGTCATTGTCTTTGCAGTCATTGTCTTTACCATTTGCAGAAAAGTGCTGGGACAAATAAGCCTGAATACTGGCAAGACCATCAGCATTAAACTTCCTGGTGAACCAAAAGCTTCCTTTAGGTGCAATTATTTTACTCATAACGAGTGTATGAGTAAACGAGGAACTCATAACGAGGAATTGAGTGAAGTATTAGTGTTCTGGAGTCCAGAAGTAAGTATCGTTTTGTGCTTTGTTCTAACTGCTGCTAGTTAAACAGTATCATGGAAATAGTGCCAAATGGGAGAAACCGGTAGAGATGACAAACATTGAAGTGATTTGTTCAGTGTTGGGTCTGTATGGACAGATTTCTTCCACTGGCCATATAGATTCCCAGTAGATTTAATAAATTCATATTTCGCTCAGGGTTTTTCTCCCTGTCTGGTTCCACTGTTACTGTTCAGCTGTGCTGATGGAAAACAACGAGAAGTGTGTAAAAATTCTAAGGCAAAATGCTCTGAAATGTCTTTTACCAGCTAGTTAATAAATATTTCATTCAGAATTTTTATATGGAAGCTCTAATTGCTTGCTGAGCAGTTCTGGTGTCAAATTTGGAGATTAAAAGTTACCACTGAAAAGATAACTGGTCCAGAGTTATATGCATTTCTCACAGCAATGTTTATCATTTAGTTACTCATACCATCTCCAATACATCATTACTAGCATTAGTAGAACAATGTCTAAAGTCCCTGATTGAAAATTTAATACCTGGAATAGATCTGATACTATATCTACATGTGACTCTCTCTAAAGTCATCACCAATATAAGATGCCTGATTTGATATCAAAGAGACAACAAATGCAGAAAAAATAATACAGGAGTTTCTAACAATTGCATGGAAAACAATCTCAGTCTTTTATTGTATTTACTTTAAATTAGCTGGTATGGGCTACAATCTGACCTCTGAATGTCCATTATAACTAGAATTTGGGAGGATATTTATGCTGTAATAATTATTGACAACTGAGATATGTATCCTTCATATTCTCTAATCTCCATCCCAAACAAACTGAATGATGAGGATATACAGATATATTTACTATTAAAATATGAGTCCTGTAAGTAGTTATTGAACAAAGATTTCTAAAAGCCTCATTTGTTATGATGATTCTACAATTTTCTTAAGTTCTCTGTAAAGGAGAAGTCTTGCTTTGTCTTAGATCATTGTGAAACACAGAACAGTTAATGTATAGCATCATGAACACATCTGTTTATTAATAGAAACATTGCACACAGGACGTCTATAAAATGCCCAGTGAAACAACTGATGTTTTTAGCTTACTCTATTTACAAAACATTGCTTTTACAAGCTTATAATGTTAATGATTTATTTAAAAACAACTTGCTCACTTGGAGAAAAATGTTCTGCTATGAGCATTAGCAGTTGAAAAATCCCACACCCTGATTTTGGATGCTGACTGCAAACCTCTGGAATGACTTGGTTTTGTTAGGGTTGATCATGTCATGCAGTTGTGGTAGAGGATGATTTCTCAGCTGCACCACTTGCAGTCATGCATGACTGCCTTAGGTGGAAGAATTATTATGAGGAGTGTTTTCCTTACTTAAAATGTCCTACTCTCATAGTGAAAGTGTAAGATACAGTTCTATTTGTAAACAACTGAAGAGTAGTATCTGCAATACATCTTGTAAAGGTATAATCACTGTCAAAATGACAAGGCAACATTACAGACAGTGACTGCTGTAATTGACAGAGATGGTGATCAGGCTCTGAAACTGTTTTCGGATTGCATATTCATGATTCTTCTCTATAATATGATACAGTTACTGTGTGAGCTTCTAAGTGGATGTTTTAACATGACTAGACTGACACGTTGTACTTTGAGATTTGCAAGTCTAATCTTTAACACTGTTCCCTCCACTTTTTTCCAAATGTCTAACTCTTGACATGCGGACTTAGTTGTGGGACACATCAAAGAACACATGCATGCAGGAGTACACCAAACAGTTGCATCCATGTTGCCACACTGGTGATGGTGGTTTACTGGTAAAGCAATACCCCAGTGTCTGCCACCATACAGCCCACCCTGCCAGTAGCTGTGAGTAGTTGGTGAACACTCATTCAGCAGTAGCAGAGAAACATGCATCTGTTAGATACAGATAATTTGTCTGAGTTGCTCTCTGGCCTTGGATAGCTCTTTGTAAGCTGGCTCTTTTACTAGCTAATTATTTGACTTGTTTGGCTTTTAGGCAGCTACTTCCAACATGCTGTGCCATAACCACAACAGTAACTGGTGAGTGAACGGTAAAGGTGCGGAGACTTGCAGAAATAAACTCCTACATCTGTCTTGTGCATAAATAGAAGGCAATGATCTCCTTTTCTGATGGTGAATATTACATTTGCATTCAAGCTTAGAGAGAAGTTTGGAGGGAACAAGGCAAAGACATTATCTGTTCCTATTCTTCCTTTCATTGTTTGTATTTCTGACACAGTCAGAAGAGTTGGGCAATTTTCCAAATAAAAGTTGCGATTTTTCTTTTCCCAGGAAGTGACAGTTTATCAAAAACTGAAGCTCTATACAACAAGTACATTCCTGGAGTTTTTCCACATAGTATACATACTCAGTGGGCCAGAAAGGAAGTGACTGTAAGGGGCATTTGTGAAGAATGTGCAAGAAGATAGATGAGGGAATCACATATTAACGCCGGCTTGCTCCTTTTTCTGATCCTACTGTTAAATGTACACAGAAAAGTTTTAACTTGATCTCAGTGCAAAAGGAGAAAGTGTGGGTTTTATAATCTTAAAAATATCTTGTGCAATGAGGAACCACTAATTCCTACCCACCTCCATTCAGGAGAAAATAAAGTGTATACTAAAGGGTGTAATTCAAGACTCAAAGGCATGTGAGGGATCCCAAATTTACCATTGCTTTGTCCAGTTACTGTCTTGTCTTATCTTTGACCTTCCTCAAATTATACCCTTTCCATCAGCTTTCTGGGTGCTTCTGCTGTGTTTTCATGGCAGAAAATCCAGAAATCTTACATCCTTTAGTGTTGCTCTCCATGCAGTTCACATCTCAAAGCCACCATGCACCGCAGCCATAAGGATTTGAATATTCTCTTTTGACTCAAATATGCTTCTGATTCAAAGAAGAGAGAGGCCTCTGTCTGCAAAGTGAACAAGCTAGCAAAATGCTGCACAGCCTGCTGAAAACTCACTTTTGTGCATGAGGGACAGCGGCCAAGATAAAAGGCCACTTTGATTTTGCTCTCTTTGTGCATCTACTGGAAAGACTTCTGTATTTGTTGTATATTAAGCATGACTAAATCAAATGACTGGAGGATCTGCTGTACCTAAGATTAAGGCAATAGGTCCTGGTATTTTGACAAAACCAGTCAACTGCAAACCTAGACTTTCAGACCAGTTAACCTGGGTTTAAGTTACTTGCAGAGAGCCAGCCAGCTAGCCAGAGAACTCTGTTGAGTCTGGTCCTATAATGGGGAAAAATTCATATGGCAACACCATAGACTGATTGCAGCATTTCTACGGTTTCAGTTCAGCTTGCAGCAGCAGCCGCAAAAGTATTCAGCCAACCAGAAAGCTTTGCTTGTTAAGCTCTTTTTTATGCATGCCTAAATGGGAGAATGCATTTAGGAAGATGGATGGAACTCCAAAAAATCTGCTCCTTTCAGGACACAGCATGCAACCTTTCAAATGTCTCCCTGTTCTCCCAAACTCCAGACCAACTGGCAACTGGATAGGATGAGTGAAATCACATAAGATGGCTGAGCTGATCAAACCTTGCTGTTAACAGAGAGAAGGTCTGAATGACTTTTCTGTCTGCCTATCCCCTGCTGTAGAGACCTACCCCCTTTTTTGCACCTGCTGTGAGAGCCTTCAGTAAGCGCCATGTCCAGTGGTGACATCTACTCACTTCTTCTGAGCATTTGTGTCCTTCAGTGCCCTCAGAGAGTGGCTTCCTCTTATTTTCTCAATAGGACAGTGTCTGTGGCACGCTGCTTAGCTGCTGCTCTCCTTACACTCTGCTCTGTCTGCTAGTCATGCGACAATGACCAGAAGTGGTTGGTCTTCACTGCTCCTGACTCGCAAAGGGCTTTTTCCAAAACCCCACACTCCTACCATCTCCACTGTGGAATGGACACCAGGATGCAGCTGGCAGGGCAGAAAGTCTGTGACCCTGCTGTATTTACGTTAAAGTGTATGAAGCAGGAAAGGTTCAGCTCTGAGCCTGCATTGATACTTCCCTACAAACAGTCCCATAGGTGAGACAGTAGCTTTTAGCTAAGGATACATACCTCTCTGCTTGCTCTCTCCAGACGCAGCATGTTGCCACGGCGTCTTCCCTGGGAGCAAAGCCACCTTGGACTTCTGGGTTGGCTTTTCTTAGCCAGCAGCACAGGCATGTGGAAACAGGCCCTACAGCCAGCAGGTGACCTTTTACTGTGGGTGCAGCCCAGGCTGAGGTACACTTTCTAGGGCTGAATGGTTCCCAAAACAATTTGAAGTTATATTGTGGCTTGCGTGGGACTGTTGTTGTCCCTTTAGTACTAACTACTACTCTGAAATAAACAAACAGAGCTGGGCAGGCACTGGACTTTCTGTTTCACACTAAATGTGTTACTCTTCCAAACCTGGGCAAAACATCAACTTTCCAGTTGGGTGATGAAGCTTCCAAAAAGTGTAAAAAAACCCCCTTGTTCTATTGACAATGTTTAATTGTATTTTGTGTTTTGATGTTATGCTTTGATTTTTTTTTCTTTGTTTGACTTTTAAATTTTACTTCTTTGTAAATAAATACATATATAAATATTAAAGAATGTTAAAAGAAGTGACAATTTCTGGTTAGCACTGAGACTGGCCTCCCTCAAAACAGGTTGTACTTACACCACATAGTTATGATTGTCCATCACAAGTACAGTCATTCCAGTATTTCATCCAAGCACCTCATTTCACTAATGTTAGCACAATGTGCTGTGAAAGATGCCTGGAATATGAGTTCCAAACATCCTGATGAGGTCAGTAATACAACTGGACTGATAAGGGATGTTTCTTCTATAATTCCATAAATGACAAGAAATAATTTATGTATTGGTACATCCTCCCAGTAACTCTAAAATTGTGCTAATTCAAGGCTTTCCTCTCTGCTCAATATGGTCACATTCATTGCATAGACATTGGTCTGGAGAGAGTGTTTATTATCCAGAAATCCACACAGTAGCATGTGCTCCTATTTATCTTGGGGATCAGGGCAGATAAGCTGCACCAAATGCTGCCTGATTCCCTGTTCATTCCTACATGTTTCTGTTTCTGGACTTCACAAGCTAATTCATCTTACAGTTCTTTAATTTTTGTGATCGTAATGTAGTCTTTGTTCCAATCCAACCCTGTTTTTCTCAGCTGCAGGAGGCAGGGAAAAGAAATGATATACTAGTGAATTTCCTGCTCAGACTACAGGCTGGGTTGTCTTTTCAGACACACAAGGCATCAACTGTAGTTAATACTACAGAAGTTTGAGTGTGTGCATCACTGGATCCATTTTGAAGATGTGAAAGCAGAAGTTTGCAGAACTTTCACCACGGGGAGTCTGTTTACCCTTCTGGTTCGCAGGTGTTAGCATCTTCTAGAGAGCCTGTTCTCTCAGGCTGAACAATCCTTGTAGCTGCTTTGGCTGGAGAACCAACTCCAGCATTTGGAAGGGGGAATTGCCTGGTTTCCTTCTCTTCTTGTGACTGCTGTAGGCACTGCAGTGCCTGACGGTGTGTGTCCAAGGATTTCATGTGCTCTCAATTCTGCTATCAAATCTTGCCATTCTCCCAGTAGACCAGAACCTATGTAAGGACTTCACCACCTTTTTTGGGCTCTGGATTTATGTTAAATCTAGTTCTCCTTTGTTTAGGTGGTGTTTTAAGGACACTGTACTAGAAAGACTTAGGCATCCCTTTCCAGGTGAAGCTTGGCTGTTATGTTGCCTGGGAGAGGGGGCATTAAAGCTCCATTAAAGGACTTGGATGTCCCATGTCAGGCTCCAGAAGGAGCAATGTGTCTGCATTCAGAGACATCCTGATAAGACAGGAAAAGTAGTATCATAAAAAAGTGTTAGACATGAAAAGGCTGATGTGTCTAAAGAGCGTAATGCAGCAAATTCCTAACAGAAGACAACCCCTTAATATTGTTCATTGAGAGACAGCTGACGAGGTTGTTGGTTACTGCCAAAAAGTATCAAACTTTTTTTGTGAAGGAAAGTCACTGTAAGCACCATTGTAAGACAGACTCTCCAAGGCTGTGGTAAGTATCAATACATCTGGAACATTTATGAAGCACAGCAGTACATCATATAACACAAACCAGAATGATACAATGCCACAGCTTGGGTGCAATAACTCTTGCATCGTGTGAGGGGGCAGCCAGCCCATTATACTGCAACTGTTGACCTTGAAACAAACAGGAGGATGTTCTCTTTCCCCTATCTGCGTGGTCTAGAAAATACTTGTGATCGTGCACATTTTGGAAGAGGTGACAACAAGGAAGATAATTTTTATTAGATCATGATGTATTTGTACATTGTACATTGTACATTTTGAAATTATGGCCTGATAAAGTTTGTTCTGTTAGTGTTAACAGCCCTATCAATTTTTAGCACATGCTGGAACTTTTTTGGGGAAAAAAAAATCCATGGTAAAATGCAGTTTGTGAAAAATTGAAATGTTTTGTAGGAATTTTCCCCATTTTGACCAAAAAAAAAAAAAAAAAGACAAGAAATTAAGGCCTTTTAACATCTTTTCAGTTTTCTTATGTCAAAGCATTTCATAAATGTCAAAACAGCTTTTGCTTCAATTTATAGAGTACATTAATGTGCTGTATGTGTATATATTGTAAATTATATTAGTATATGCTTAATATTCCACCTTTAAAGTTTTATAATAGAGTGCTCACTTTGAGAACAAAATGTTTTGATGGTGTTGGCAAGCGTTTAGAAGTTTATTAAATTAGTATTGTCGGGTTTTAATTTCATGGTAAATTTTTAATTTCATGGTAAATATATGAAACTTATGAATTTTGGTTTCTATATGAAGTAATATTTTTTCAGCTAACTGCTAGCAATGTCTTCAGAACACAAGTTGTATTTAATGAGTTTTCTTCACTTTTTTGTGAAGAACTAATGAATCACGATTTTTCCCACAAGATGGCAGTGAGGAGTTGTGAAATTTACGGGAAAAGAGGTATGGAGACACATAAAAACCTCTTTGAAAATAGAAGATACGGGATTGATAAACCAACGAGAATGAGGGTGTTACAGAATCACAGGGAAAGCTCCAGCTTTAGTTCACTCTTTTGTGGCCAGACAGAGCAGCATGTATTTTATTGTAAGTAAGATCATATAGCATGGTGCTTTTTAGCAAGCCAAATTGGCTGCAAGAACAGATTACAATCACCTAAGATATTTTTTAACTGAAGTGTGTGTGTTTGTGTACAGATTTCTCTCTCACATATATATTTTTATATTCGTATGGCTGCAAAATGTTCACATATAAAGTCTACTGTTAACTGAATACTGAGAACCTACGAATTATTTTGCCTGGAAAAAAAAAATTCAAGCAGAAAAGACATCTCAAGTGACAAAAAAGGAGAAAGTCACTACAAATGTAGTGACAAATACATACTAGGAAAGTGGTATTTTATTAAGAATATTAATTAATATTTTATTATGCCAAATCTGGCTTTGAATCTCATTCTAATCAACATTAAAAAATCCRTAAGTCATTAAATGCTGCATAGCAGTGAGTTGCTATAAACATACAATAAAGAGCCTGTTCAATCATGATGGGAACCATCATGGACAACAGTCTTCCCTATTCCTACCTGCGAAATACAAACACATTCTCCCACCATCATCATAAGAATGCTGCAATTCTTTTCATCTCTGATTTAATCTAAGCTTGGCAAGAAAGCAAGTGGGAGTAGGGAAGCTGAAATAGCAAATCCCRAGCCTTAAGCAAAAGCTGATTTTTCTCCCTTTTTCATATGAAGCAGGGCAGCTTGGACTGTGTGTCTGTCTCTCTACACATACACGCGCGCAYGCACAGACACACACACTCASTCTCTGAGTATTTCCAGCAGAATTGTATTTCCTATTTCCCAGCAGAATGTACACCTATATTCTTACATATGAATACTGCTTTACCATGACAATGAAAAGAATAAACATTTTCTGAAGATGTCAGTAGAGAGTAGGTCTCCGTCTGGTGAAAAGCAGCAGTCTGCAGATACAGGGAACAATGTCAGCATATGGCGGCTCAGGAGCTGTCTRCGTGATTTAGGTACCTACCTAAATCACAGCTGTCTATGAAGGATGGCAGATTTACTAGAGGTAATATAAAGCCTTCCTGTGGGATTTGTATAAGCAAACAGTTCATCCAAATAGATTCCAACTAAAGTTAAGAATGGCCATTCAGAAATCATGGCTTGGCCCCATCAAACACGTACCCTTGCTGATAAAGGGTCACATTCAGATACCTGTGTCTTTCTAAAACACGAGTGGGCTGGCTGAGGACGTCCACTTCCAGCACAGAAAGGAATTGTAGCTGAGACAGCAAACAGACTCTTGGTACTTTCTTTCAACATTGTAAAGTCAAGTTTCTACTTTGCAGCTTCAAGATGGGTTTCAAACAAGGTGACATTATTGCAATGTCAAGTCGCATCAGCCTGCCTTTCAGAAGCAAAGGGAGTTGTCAAACAGGTTCAAAGCCAGCAATGCAGCAAACCTGGAAGGAAATGATTAGCTTTCTCAGCTGCTGTAGAGTGGACAAGGAGAGGTATGGTAGAGTGCAGGGGACGGGAAAAGCTTGAGCTCAGCCTTTGTGTAACTCTATGTTTCCCTGACTGTCCCTCCATCACTCTTACTCTCTCTGGGCTTTGAGAGTACTCTGATTTACAGAAATGCACGTTTAGAGGTCAAAAAGACTGTGGAAGTCATCTCCCTATTGTTGAGCAAATATGGATGTAGGCCATGGCTTAAATTGCTTTCCTAAGATGTTGGGAAAGAAATTCCAGTGGAAAGGATGTTCCACAAGTCACCCAAAGTGTTCCTGCCCTCAGAGTTTGAGAGCTTTTGCTAATCTCTAGCATAGCTTTGCTTGTAATTTATCACCTGTATTTGAAAACTGTTGTGCAGCCAATGACATACAGGAAGAACAAATGGTCATGATTCTCTTTATAAAAAAGATGCACTTATTTGAGGAAAATTGCCTTATTTTTCTACCCTACATGTCTTTTTTTTCTTTATGTTAAATGAAGTCTAGTGTTCTTTCAACCTTTTGCCACCTTTTCTTTTTTTTAAGCCTGTTTCAAACTCTTTCCAGCTTATCACCACAGTTTTTTCAAATGTGGTGCCTGGAACCAGATGCAGTACTCCTGGAGTCAGTGCTTCTGACTTCACTGAGGAAGGAGTTCCCAGCATTGTTTTTGCTGAAATGGCATTTATTATAATTTGGGATTTGGTTGGGGGTTTTTTCCACTATTGGCTAATGACCAAATTCTTACTTGCTGTGTAACTGCTACACCCATTGAAGGCTTTGAAGGCTGATTTATACTTCCTGTAGATCTGTTTCTTGATCTTGACCACAATAACTTCTTTTTTTTTCATAATATTTTATGGCTTTCCTGCTCTATGCAAATTTTTGTTATCTCCATTTGCTAAGACTTAGATCCCACCTCTGCTGAAATAATCAAGAGTTGTACTATTCTCGTCAATGAAAGTTAAATCAAGTTCTGAATGCCTAAAAGCTAATTGATGCATCATTTAAGTATTATACCGGAAAATGCAAATAAGGTATGGGCTGTATCCTGGCCTTTTCTTGGTATGCTTTAGTTTTTACCTCCTACTGAACAAAAGTGACTGTCAGATACCTTTATGTTTTCAAAACCACTTTGTTGCAACATAGAAAGACACAGAGGATTTTGTTTGCTGAAGTGAAAGCTTACTTTATAGATGTTAGATGTATTTTTGACTCATTACGGTGTCAAGTTAACACTGGTGTTTGGATGACTCAAACAAGAATGGGAAGGGTCTGATTTCCATAAATACCCTGCTTTATTGCATTGGAGTAAGCTGTTTTGATCTTTTTTCATTAAGGTTGTTTGGTTTTTTTAAAGTATATTTACATGAATCATGAGTATGTGTATGTATTCTCTCCCTTTCTGAGCTTTTTGGGCTGACTTTGGACCTTCAGATGTTGCTAAAGGCAGACAAAGCAAGAAATTGTAATGCAATTTAGCTGTACAATGGAGTTAAAAGCAAAGCAAGCAGACCATAGTTTGTATACATCAGTTTATCAGAAGAAAAATTCATCTTCACTCCTGAAATTAAGTGCCTGCAAGAAAAAACACAGAAGCTGAAGTTAAAAAGAAGTTGCCTAAAATGTATTTTCACTTTTCTTCTGCTATGGTATCATCTCTTTGATATAGGATTTATCTCATCCAAATGCAGGCTTCCAAGTGGAAACCACTAGTGCTGTACTATAAATGAGTAGTTTTCTTACCTTTTCCATGTCTACACTACAGTGTCCTGAAGAGTTTGAAAGTTTTACCTCCATTGTGAGTTGACTTAAACTTTTTTGACTGCATTGTCACAGAAGGAAGACATACTCATAAAAAAGTCTCCATAAAGCTTTGTTTTGAAATACGTTTTTATAAAATCTGGTTTCCTGACAAACCTAGTAGCATAACAACTGTTGCAAAGTACAACTGAAGGTTGTAGGAATAGAATTGACTTTGGTGCTTTTGATTCTTTTAATTGTGAAAACAAAGTGCATCTCCAATGTGATGTTTCAGGTGTTGTTTGCGCTGTCTCATAAGCATGTGGTGGCTTGCAGTTAAGCAAGACTGAACAAATGCAATTGTCATGTTCTTCCAAATTCCTGATGAGGAAGCTGGATTACAAAATTGAAGGGAATGGTGATGAAATGGGTGATATAACTAATTATGTTACTTTTCATATTTGCACAAGCATAAACAAGAAAAGAAATTGCTCAGATTTCCACTTTGGATAATAATATTGCCTTGTGTGTATTACACTGTAAACATCCAAAAAAGCAATATACAAAAGTTTTAATAATTCATGTTCACACATCGTTTGATTTTGGGAAGGAGAAGGTTGAATCTAGGATGTGAGTCAGACTCATATTGTAAAGAAAGTGAACAAACTAATTTAAAGCACCATTCTACTTTGAAAACATACGGTCTCATGGGCATTTTATTTATCTTTTCATCATCTCTTAATTTGGGCCATTTACAAGTAACATTAAAATATTTTATGCTAGCTGGCTCTGAAAAGTTCTTGGAACTTGAAAGTGAAAGTTTGCCCTTTACATTTCACCAGAAATAAGGATTCTGAGATCATCAGTTTTCCAACTATTCTGTTGATAACAAGTCAGAAGAGGATCTAACCCATTCTCCAAGCTATGTTCATATACTGATGGGAAAAGAATAGAAGTATTTTCTTCACATAATGCTACCAGCAACTCTCTGAACACAGCAGTAGACCTATCAGTACTTTTATCATCACCTTCTAAATTAGAAGTTTATAAGTAGTGTGAACTACAGAAGGAAGGAAAAAGAATGAGTTTGGTATAACTTGGTGGATTCAGCCTACAGCTGAAGTAAAATGGTTTTTCTCTCCCTCAGGTATTCTCAGAATTTCAGCCTGCGTTTGAGTGAATCTGAGATTTTTCCAAGCTCTACCTTCCTCTGATTGAGAGGCTCCACATTTTTAATTATTGCTTACAAGTTGAAAAGTTTCACCAGGATATGTAAAAACTTCACAAGGTTCTGTAGAAACACAGAGCAAAAAGATAATGCTGCCTCCAAAAGCGATTATTGCCCTCTCTGAGGAATGATGCATAGAGTAATTTTTTAAAATTTATTTAAATAAAATGTGTAGCTAAAATTCAGGGACAATTTCACCTTTTCCCCTGGTTATTTTGTGAGAAGTATTTCCATTTTTCCAACASTTTTACTATCAAACTAGGCCACTCTGAAAAAGCCAAGAAAAAAACCCAAACACTTGCATATAAATGCTACAAACCCATGTTTTTATATCTGCCAAGTTTTGCCTGGTTTCACATCAAAATGATGTGAAACTACAAATTTCTTACTGTACCACTCTTCAGAAACAGCCTGGTGGAGGAATATTTTAGAAAAGAGGAGTAAAAGCCTACATGTGTGTATTCTCTACCAAGATTCTCTCTTTAAAGTTTTGTTTTAACAGGTTTTCTAGAAATTTTTTTTCATCTCTTTAGCCTTTTACAGAACGAAACCTTTCAGCCAAAAGCCTTAAATCTTGCATTGAGCACCTGGCCATGAAATCCTCGCTAGGTTTAATCACAGCACCAATGCAGTATGGGCTCTCCTTCACTTTCGTCAAGGAACTTTACCGCAGTATTATCAAAGTACAATTCATTTTTGGGAAACTGTCCTTTCTTTGCCTGCTTGACAGAGCAATTCAGTACTTTCCTTACTAATCATGACACTTAAGCACTTCAGAAAGCACTTTTCATCTTCAAAGTGCTCTGCAAGCATTAGGTGATGTTTGTCAAATGTTAAAACACCAACACGGGGCAGGCAGAGAAACAGCAGTGTCTCTGTAGGAGCAGGTGAAGGGGTGGAGAGGTTTGGGGCCTGATTCTGCTTGAAGTTGCCCACATCCAGCTTTTGCTGCTGCCAGGCATGTTTACAGTACAGCTGGTAATTTCACACTGCCTTTAGCCCCCAAATGCCTGCGACAAGGTACTGTGTAAAATAAAGCTAGACCTGAACCCCGGTCTGTATCCCACCTTCTCCTTTCCTGGTGCATCAGGGCCAGCAGATCCCCCTGACTGCATTCTGGCCACCAAACTGACCGACCGCCCTGACCATTGCTCCACTGTGCCCTGTGACACTGACACCCCTACTCTTGAGTTTCCTTTTGCAAAACAGAGGCAGCCAGTGCTCCAGCGGTCGCATGGAAGTACTGCTCCTCCTTTAACCAAATGGGGTTCAGCCTCCTGCAGCCTTCAGAGGGTGGTAGCTTCTTTACATAGTCTTTGCATCTCGCTGGGTTACATGATAAAAGCCAAAAATAAACTATTACAGTGTATTGTGCTCAAGCCATTTAATTGCAACAGGCCATGTACCAATCATGATTTCATGGTATATGTAGTGGCGGATAGAATATGTGATGAATTTTCAGGGAAATTTTACAGAACTGTGTTAAGTCTCCTGTATCACACGTAATATATGATACCTGCAATAAAATATGTGAACTAAAGAGTTAGATATGTGGTTCAGCAAGCAGCACGACTGAGGAGTGAACCTAAGAGTCATACTGTGAGGAATGTTTTTATTGCAGGCTCTTTTCCTTACCTAATCTCCTTTGTTACAGTGGTCTTATCACTGGACAAATTATTTACTTTACCTGTGCCTCAGTTTCTTTAACTGTATGGTAAGGAAATTCACACTTATCAATGTACTTAAAAGTGTCTGGACAAATTCACTGTCTTGCAGAGCTAATTGTCATCAGTGTTTATCAGCAGTGGCAAAACTTTACAGGCAAAAAGATTTCTCCAGGTACAAGATATACTGCAATATAAGACTCCCTGTGATCGCGGAAGAAATTACATTGACCTAATGGTCCCTGACACACAATTGTTTTCACACTGGCAGTACGATTCAGCCAGACCTAAAAGACCAAATGCTGTCCCCAGGGTAACTACCAAACCTCAGACTAGTAATGACATATGCATCTAAATAGAAGTACTTCAATTTGATATGTACAGATTTGCCCTGATAATATAAATGACACCTGGAGACTAAAGCTTAATATATATTGACAGTGACTGACAGTCTCCACACAATTTCTGTACAAATCTTACAACTGAAGGGAAAACATTAGGAAAGAAAATATTTGACATACAAACAAACAAACAAACAAACCCTAAAGCATCTAATTTCCTCTTACTGGGGTGGAAACATACAGCCCTAAATTATACTGTGTTTCCTTCAGTGCATAGATTCAGTGACAGATGTTTCATACCATCCTCTGAAGAACAGAAAGAAAAATTGTATAGTTTGAAATACTTTTCAATATTTCCCATACTTTAGAGTGTAACCCATATATCTGGGTTATACTGGCATTTTCATGCGCTGTTGATTACAGTATGTCAGGCATCGCCCTCTGTACAGAAGGTCTACCAACTCCCTATTTTGCATTAGATTTGGTAGCATACAGTAGTCCATCCGAAATGCTTAACGTGGACTTCTCTCCTCTTCTCCTGTGCCAGGAGCTCTGCACAACACTCATGGTGGAGCTCTGGTGGAAAGTCTGTTTCCTACTGACTGCTTTAAAATTCACTTTTTCTCCTCTGTCTTTGAAATTCAGTTGATTTGTGAGYGGAGGATTGCTTTCATGAAGTGTTGAGAGGCCCCTGCGAGGACTCTGATCTGCAGAAGAAGGTGCTAGAGTTTTTTGATCGGTGGCTTTGTTTTCTGGTTTGGATCCTGAATTTATCAGCTTGATATGTTGTTTGGTTTTTGGTTTTGTTTTACTACGTTTCTCCTTTTATATTCAAATACTCCATTCTATTTAGCAGAGGCTGTTGAATTCTCTGGTGCTCTCAGGATAATTGGGTGGATAGGGAGGGGGAGCTCTTTATTTTCAGAGACTTTCTGATATCAATATTGAATTTAGTGAATTCCACCTGCACTGTAGAACGACCTTGCATTTCTTTAAGGTAAGCACGTAGAGGAGTGGGTACTGAAACACTCAGCTTGTGGTGTACCCATGGTTACCACCTAAATACTCTGGGTAATTGGTGGACCCAAGTCACCCAGTATTCAAAGCAAGTGTAGGATGGTTATTCTGCACCCTAAAGAAATTATCTGCAGATGACTGACTGGGATTGCATCATAGCATCTCGTTGGCACTCAAGATATGCATGGAAATGCATATGTTTAAATGTATATTGCCCCTGTTTTCCATAGTCCTTCACCTGGGCCTTGCTATACCCAAATCAGGATACCCTTTGCTGGCTGCCCTTCCCTCCTGTCCTCCTGGGTGGACACGGGTATCCCACAGGGCTCCACTCCCGGGGTACCGTTGCTGTCCTGCCGCGGGTGGCCAGCACTGCCATGCCTCTGGGTGCAGATGGAGGGTCATCCTCCTCCAGGGCCCCCTCGAAGCACAGCCAGTTTTCTCTGAAGATCAACTCCTGACTCCTGCAAGACTTCAAGTGGCTGTGATACACACTTGAAGCAGATTTCAGGGGAGCCTTAAAGACTTCATGTTTTGCAGATCCTTGCAAGTATCTCGAAGGAGTTCAAGAGGAATGCATCGATAACCACTGGAAACCGCCCCGAAGTGGCTGGTCACTGCCTGAAGGGCAGTCAAGCAGCAAGGGAGACAACGTACTTGATTTTACTGGTGGAACTCTTTTCTGTTTGCTAAGGTTAATCATTTTAATATTTTACTCATATTTTAGTTTACAGTACATAGTGTTCACATACTGATATTTTACTATCCCTAAAGAAATAGTTTTGTTATCCTGTGACCAATAACCATGGCCAGGTTCTCAGCCAGCTTACTGACAAATTTGAAAAGGGGATTAGCCATTGTTTTCTTGCTGTGAAGTTAATTTTCAGTGTATCCATCTGGGCTTTCTGAAATTTGCTTTAAGTCTGTCCTACTGCTCATGTTTGGTCCCTTACCTCAATTTTCCCATTGCTTACTATTTATATAGGGTTTCAAATGTCAGTTGATCACATTTGATGTCCTGCTGCACTTGTGGGCAATATAAAGTACAAAACTGTCTCTGACCCCAAAATAATAGTTAAATATAATGAATTCTCTAAGCACCCTATTAAAATAAATCATGAGTCCTTCACTTGTACTTACCCTGCAGCCTAAGCCATCAGTATCCAGCATTATTTGCAGTGCTGTAACATCTTCAAAAATACCCTAGTGACTGAATCTTGTTTCAGTGTTGCCATAGTGTTTCTGAAAGGAAAAGGTAAAAGACAAAGTCACTTGAAAACTCATTCAAACTTCACTGTCCACGAAACAGTTCTGAGAGACAGACTTGGGTCTTGTCCAGGAGCACCAACGGGGTGCAAAGCTCCAACACTGTTGAGGTTAAACTAGTTTATCCCGCATGGACACAATTATCATAGTACAGATTACTCTTGACCAGAAGAAGGAAAGAACAGTTTTAAGAGGCATCAGTATCAAAGTCCATATCGCTGTATTGATAAGGGGGAAAAAAAAAAGGCAAGCAGTTGCAACTAACGTTACTGTGCTTGTACAAAATCTGTCAAGGGCATCTTTCAATGACATTGAAAGTATTAACTGCATACTAACAGCATATTAACTACAGTTGCCTTATCCTTTAAAGCTCTTACCTTAAGAAATGTTTTATACCTGCACCTCCAATAAGTGAAACAGTTCTCCAGCAGAACTCCAATCATGTCCCAGGAAATGAATCTTCTGCTGCTAGGGGTGAAGAATCCAAATCAACCAGAACTTTGAATTTGTCTTGCACTTGCACTCGCACTCAGGTAAACGTGATTAGAAAATGGTAAGACATGGAGAATTAACTTTCATGTGGAAAACCTCCCCACAGTTTCCCCCCTAAAAAAGAGAAGAGGAAATATACTTTAGCATGCTTTTGTCACTGACATAAATAGATATTTAAATGAGAGCATAGTAACAGCAAAAGGGAAATGTCATTTGCAGTGAAAATCCTGCTTGAAATAAATGTGGGGGGAAAAGATAGAAAAAGAGGGGAAGGTCTTATTTTATGGTGCTGAATTAGAAGTTACATGTGTTTGCATTCATTCTCACGTAGTGTTCAGTATTATTAAAAGCCTAAGGTTTCTATTGTCGGTTCCTTTAAACAATAGAAATATTAAGGCAACAGACACCCCAAGGTCTTTATTAGGCTGTAGGTGGTTCTATTCCAATGCTAGTTTCAATACCATGAAATTGGGATCATTTTATTAATTTAGTTAGCTTCTGCTTTCCAACATACCACACGTGGGAATTTTCTTCTTCATGCATATTTACAGCAGTGAGCCTGAAGAGGACTCCTGTTAAATATCTGGTGCCTTACAGGAGCCCTGTTTCTTGATTTTTCAGCTTTTATGTCAAATTAAGTCATTATAGCATAAAGTAATGAAAAACAACATTTGTATTAAACTATAGTAGCATTTATTGATTGATGCTAACACTCAAGCATTATATTTCCTTTCACTTTGGGAAATAGATGAAATGGAAGTACCTTGTTGAGATCAATCTTTATTCTTTCAACAAAACCAAGAAAATTTCTCCAGTGTAGTCTGAAAACTGGATATTTATGCTGGCCTCCAAAGGAATAGGAAGTTATTTCAGTGCTATGGTTCTCTTAAAGGTGTTTTTGGGCTGGCTTTTAACATCCAGTCCTTAATTACTCTTTTGTAAAGGGCTTTATTGAGCATTTCCATTCCTCATATGCAACAGTACCTTCTGAGGCACAACTTGTATGCTTACAAAACAGAAAGGGTTAATATGCATGTGCAGAATGAGATGTCTCAGAAATGAAGGACCCCTGCATATCTCATCATGCTTTGCTATAAGTTCAAGGAGCATGGCTTGACTTCTGCAGTGTAATAAATTAAAGTTGTGAGCTGTCTTTTGGCACCTAGGATCTGTAGACAGTGAAAGCAAGAGAAACAAAAGAAGAACAGGAGGCATGTATATTCTGCATACACCCAGCATCTCTGGGAGTTGAAGTCCTACACCAGCCCTAGCAGGGACATGGGCTTTACTTTGTTGGGCCTTTTATGTTCTGTAAAGCTAGCCTCCTTCCCATCCTAGAACAAGAAAGAGGGCTGGTCTCCAGAATGACATTTTCAGCCTCCTTAAAAATGTCCTTTCTTTTGAGGCTTACAGCAGATATATAATCATTTGGGATCTGAAATCACTGCCTGTCTCGCTGTCCAATATCGTCCCCCAGTTTCTGCCTGTGTTATTATAATCTGTATAAGTGTTTCAGGACAAAGATCACTCTATGTACACAGACCTTTTCTTAGACTTGCCTCACTTCTGGCTACTCTCAGGGACAAGACCATGGGCCATATATTCTCACCCAGAAGGGCAGCATTTTGGCTCTAACACTGCCAAATATTATAAAGTTAGTGATGAATCAATATGCTTTTTTGTTTTGTGCTTGTACAACAGCTACCAAAATAGGGAAATGATCTGTGAAGTAGTTCTCAGCCACTTGGTTAGCAATCAGTGATGTTTCAAATAAGTGTCAGTGTGTTGGTATCAGAAAGGTATCTGTATATTTCCAGGCTCTCCAATCATTTTCTTGATTTTAATCTTTTAAATCTTTTAATTGTTGTGTAGTGCATAACTAACATTTTTTCAAAGGAAAGGTATATTTCAGGCTCAATTCCAGCTTAGGTAAGCTTGGTCAGGAGTGAAGCTAAGTAGTCTATTTTTTTCAGCAGGTGCAAAAGGGCAGTCCTACTAAGTCCAGCTGTAGTACATGACTTGACTAGGAGCATGAAAAGGAAGATGCTGTGGACCCACTGCTGCTCTTGGACCATCAACATCTCATCAGCTTGAGACCTCCTGCCGACCCGTGGTGGGTTCAGTGCCCTACACGTGGGGAGGCTCACCTCCCTGACCCCATGCAAAACGTCTTATGCCACAAGAGAGGAGGGAAGAGACACAGCTGAGCTGAACGTACAGAGAGGAGGCTACCTTGGCATGTCTGCAATTCCTGCCTGCCATGAGAAGGGTTATGGCTTTCCCAGGGTCCCCATGTTAGCAGGGCCCTCCTCCTGGACCAAACGCTGTGCCCAGGGATGGAGCAGGGCTTGGGAGACCTGCGAGCTCACACTGTGCATGCTCAGCTGGGCGCTCACAAGAGTGAAGGGCTAAAAGCCAGGCTGCACCTGTGTAAAGTAGTCTGCTGTGCTGGATAATGCCCTGGCCAATTTCTGCACCCGTTCCACCCTGGGTGAGAGCATCTCACTCCCTTTTGGGCTGCAAGGTTTTGTTTTATATTTCTGGTTTGTACAGCACACAGCTCTGCTGAGGTGCCGACTGAGATCTGGTATTGGCTGAATAATAAATAAATCATACTAATAATTTCAAGCTCTCCCTACTGAAATACAGTGTGGGTGTTGCACTGCACAGATAAACACAGAGGACCAGCTCAGAATTACCAGTTCTTATTCCATTTGTGATCAAAACTAGCTACAAGTTCATCTTCCCCCAAGGCACAAAGCTAGTTCATTAACCCATTGCACTAAGCAGACCTTGCATTGACACCTTGTGTTAGTGATTTTTCACGCAGAACCTGTCATTCCAAGCAAGAAGCAGCTTTGTGTCCTTGGAGCTGGAACTAAAGAAAATGTCATTGCAATTTAAGCAACAGTGATCAAAAGTAGCTATCTCAAATCAACAGGACTCAGTTCCAGCCCTTTACACTAATCCAAAATAAGTAAAGAACATCATGTTCAAAGAAAGTATTTTTGTATAAGGTTTGACTTTTAAGTCTGTGTGCAAAAATATTCTTTTTGATCTGGGTTCAGTGGTTTCCTCACATACCTAAAAAGAGTTAGCAGAATAGGTAGTAAATTAAACTGGTATATAAAATAAAGACAGCAGTAGACAACTGTTTCTTCCTGGTTTTACCAGCTGAAGAAAAAAATGTGTTAAGAAATTATTAATAGTGCTCTTAGAGCATGTGATTTAGTAGATATTATCGTGGCAAAGAGAAGCAGGGGCAGAGAGGTTATGGACTCTGGGCCATGTTTTGCCCTTGGGCTTGAACTCCTGTGACTGGCAACAGTTTGGGCAGTTGCTCTTTTGGCTCGCATGATAGATGCACTTAAAGATCATTTGTGCTTTCTGTGTTAATGGCCCTTTGCGTGACATATTTATAAATCCATATGGGGGCTAAAGAGGTGATATAAGAGTTTCCACCATGTACCCTGTGGTGCTGAAGAATGAAAATTCTGGCTGCATTTTAGAGCAAATATAGYGTGTTGCAAAGTATGCGTTGCATGTAGTTCTCTGTGACAGTTGGAACATTTTAAATGAATTACAGGTTAAATCTCTGTACTACAAAATCACTGAGCAGCAGCATCTGCACCGTTGCTAATTGCTAATGAATCAATCTATACATCTCCAGATGCTCAAGAATAGAACTGGCCACTGGCTTTAAATAAAGTAGATTTTGTAAATTGACAGGTAGCAAAGAATTTCAGGATCTTTGGGCTCAATCAGTTTTTGGTCAATAGACATTTCTGTAATGTCATGTTTGCATGCTACTACTAAATATGGTTGTAAGGATAGGGAGTCAAGTAGGAAAAGGCTATAGCTAGACTTCTCTTTGTTTCTTTGTCTTTTATAGCTGTGAACCTGTACATTATAATGTCACTTCTTCATTTCAACCTAGTCTTGCCATATTTACCTAAGTAAGCATGTGCTATCTGAGTTGTATAACTCCTCCTGGATTTGCTCTGATTTATTAACTTTCTATTTTCTCTAGGATTTTAAATCAGCAGGGGATATACAAATCACAAAAAACATTTACTCAAGAACAAATTTTGAGCTCACCAGTGTAAAAATGTGTACGTACGAAAATAAAACCTTTGGAAAATATTCAGAAAAGGAGGACACATGAAATGTCACACTGAAGCTGATCTGGAGTGGGTGGAAGTGTTTGTTTTTATAGCAAAAAAACAGCAATAGCTGCATTGTGCAGTCTGTACTCTGGATAAAACACACAGCAGAAATACTGTCATGCCCAGTCATTCAGCACGGAAGAGAGTAACATTTTCCAAACGGATTACTTCTTTATTCAACCTGCCTTCCATTTTGCAGGTGATAGCTGCAGCTCACTGCTTGTCTGGCAGTGGTTGCCATCCAAACACAATGCTCTGGGAACTCCTTTGTTGCAACAATTCCCTTTCATAAATAATAAACTAAAGCTTTGTCTCAAAGAATACCAGGACAGCTGTCAAAAGAGGTGAGATTTGTTTACAAAGAGAACAAGAAGTAGTAAATGGATGAGGTAGAAGCAGTGGGAAGAGGAAGAGTCCTATCTAAAGGTTAATGTAAAATGGAACAAAATGCATAGAGTGCATTTCAGGGAAAAAATCAGAGGCATCTGAAATACGAGAAACTACATGAAGGAAAAAATATTTATCACTAGGTCATGAAATTGTGAGAGAGAATTTTTGGTTTTGTTCTAGAATAGGAACTGGACTGGCTCGCAGATCATTTCCCTATCTATTCAGCAAAGGAAGATGTAAAAATGTTTATTTCCAACTTGCATTGGGTGGAGGCTGGCATTAAAAATGTTACTTATATTCTTTTCCAAACGTTTGCTGTTTCTGTGTCAGCACAAAGGTGTCTAAAGATATAAAAAGTTGTCTAAAGTCACAGTGAAACCTATCTTTTGACATCCCACTGAACTGATGGTTAGTCTTTATATTTATGATTATTTAAATATTTATAATGATTTAGTGTGGTGCAAAAGGGACTTACCTGGGTTTACACCTAAGGCTTAACAATCAGCACCAAATAACATTACTGACTCCAAATGAATTATTATCAATTTCTGTCTTGATAACTGCATTGGTGATTAACACCTAGGAAAACACAAGTGCTGGAAACAAATCCATGGCAACTTGATGTTCAGTTTTTAGCTTTCTAACATGCAGGAAGGTAATTAGATTTTCTTCATGTTTTTATGATGTATAATAGCATTAGTGATCTCTGGGTCAGGCGTTTCCTGGCAGCTAATGGTGGGTTGGGTTAAGAGCCCCTGGGTTTCTCTTAGACCTTTTACTCTTCCAGCCAGTCATTAGCTGCCAGGAAATGTTTGACTCAGGGGTCATTATTGCTTAAATATTGCCTCTAAAAGCTTCTCATTACTATCAATTCATTTCGCTTTTGTGCTGTATTAGCAGGCCTAAGTAGTAATACAATTAACTATAATAACAAATCAGCAAATAATAAAAGCTCTGCAGGCCAGGGACAGGGCCAAGACAAATTACTTTATTTTCTACATATTTCTAGTTTATGGTTGGATATTGACACTGTAATAAATCCAAACAGGAAGAGTAAGTATCAAGTGACCTACTAGAAGAGAAGGAAAAGGAGAAAAGGAGAGGGAGAAAAAGTCTTATGGAAAGAGAAAGAGAGACAGAGTCAGAGGGAAAGAACAGCGTAATGCCAAAGTTTTAAGTGAGGAATTTTGCATTCCTGCCAATGAGAAAAGGTGCAAGGACGTAATGCAGTATGCCAAACACATGCAGATACTTCATCACCAGTAACGTCTTTCTGTTTTTTCGGTTTTATGCATGTAAAAAATGGCTTGTGGCTTGAGGCCACAGTACAAATATTAAACAGGACACCCTCTTTGATTTTGTCACAAGTTTCCTGCAAGGAAAGATCTCACCTTAAATTCCCAGAAGCAAATAAAAATGAAATGTTTTCTCAGTATGAACCGAAACTTTGTCCCTTTTTCACCTGGCAAGATTGCAGCTCAGTTTCCCATCAGCCTGCATCCATTATCATGCATGTTCCTTTTTATGTTCTCTCCATCAACCATCATGCAGCATGGTCTTTATACTCAGCTTTTCAAACTAAAGCAGCATGAAAACAAATGCCAACACGTAAGAATTTCTTTCCGGAAAAAGTCACAGGGAAAAAAATTGTGTTGCAATGCAACTGATGTTGAGAGGAAATAAAGTAATTTAAAGAATAAAGTGATTCATAAACATCTTGTAAGTATTCCTAAAACAGAGTTACAATGTGTTGCAGTAACTGGTGGTGGTGGCTGTTGCCAGTGTGTTGTCTCAGAAACGACAATGTTCCAGCTAGCAGACTCCAAAACTCATCTTATATTGTCTCGTGTCTTCTCCTGAAGAAAATATGGGCTGGTTCAGTAGCACAGACTTAGCCAGATTTTACTGTCAGCAAGAGATGGACTTAGCATGCCGATTTTGACAAAGTGTTAATCTATGAATGATTGWGGGAAACAAGGCAATGACACAAAAATATGCCCTTGATAGAATCATAAAATCATTTAGATTGGAAAAGACCCTTAAGATCACCGAGTCCACCATTAACCTAGCACTACCAAGTCCACCACTAAACCATGTCCCTAAGCACCACATCTACACGTCTTTTAAATACCTCCAGGGATGGTGACTCCACCACTTCCCTGGGCAGCCTGGTCCAATGCTTGATAACCTTTTCAGTGAAGAAATTTTTCCTAATGTCCAATCTAAATCTCCCCTGGCGCAACCTGAGGCCATTTCCTCTCGTCCTGTCACTAGTTACCTGGGAGAAGAGACCAACACCCACCTCGCTGCAACCTCCTTTCAGGTAGTTATAGAGGGCGATAAGGTCTCCCCTCAGCCTCTTTAWCTCCAGACTAAACAGTCCCAGTTCCCTCAGCCGCTCCTCGTAAGACTTGCTCTCCAGACCCTTCACCAGCTTCGTTGCCCTTCTCTGGACGCGCTCCAGCACCTCAATGTCCTTCTTGTAGTGAGGGGCCCAAAACTGACCACAGTATTCGAGGTGCGGCCTCACCAGTGCCGAGTACAGGGGGACGATCACTTCCCTACTCCTGCTGGACACACTATTTCTGATACAAGCCAGGATGTTATTGGCCTTCTTGGCCACCTGGGCACACCACCGGCTCATATTCAAAAATACAAAAGCTTGCATGCTTTCTGACTGCCTTTATATACAGCAAAGAAGGCATTGCAAGCTGAAAATACTGTAGTACACCATGCACCCTCCTTATGCAGCCACTAGGCTACTGTTGAATTCCTAGCCCATTTTTTCATTATCTTCACAACATTTGTTCACTTCAACTTTTACTCATATAAGGTGTTCATGAATGAGTCAGTGTTCAGCAGTGAGACCTCCCACTGAGCTGCATTTTGGCAAAGCATTTCTGTGAGCACTCATGCTCATCAACATTTCAGCAAACTTTGGGCAAATACATTTCTAAATTATTCCGGAAGCAGTCTTAAAGTTGTGCTTAAATTAAGCTTATAGAAGTTAAAAGCACATTTAGGCATCTCAAATATCAGGTCTGATCTATCCTGTAACTATGAGTTAAAAAAAAAAAAAAAAGTGAGAGAAAGCATTATTTCTTTAAACATCAATGTACCTATTCTGGAGACCACAAAGGGTATAGTACCTTCAATCCTATTTATTTGATTACCTCATGGTATCAGTACAAGCCTCACTCAGAACTGACAAGAGCTATCAACCTGACCCTGTACGTTGTTCTGCAATAATAATTAGAAGCCATAATTAGTTATTTACCTTAATTTAAATCTGATGTCTACAGGTATGTGCTGCAAACAGAACTCTAAATGAGTTTCAACTGCATGTTGAAAGTTGTTGCCTTAGAAAAAATGTGAGACAAAATAGTATAATAAGACGAGCAATACTTCCAAATGGACTCATTTTAGAATTAATTTCAAGTTAAATTAATTAATCTAACTCAAATTCTCAGAAAAATTATTCAGTGTTATGAGGAAAGATACCTTCTGTGTAGGGAAAGTAAAGCTGCCCACAACTGAGAATCCCATTCTTTAGAGCAGAAATAAAACTAGGTATCCAGCCATCACCTGCACAAGGAATCGTTCCCTGAGTGCTGGCATTTGAAACAGACACATTTATTCCTGGCTGTACTTGGCCTTTCAGAAGTAGATAGGTGTATGAAACTCTCATAGCTTGAGTTTCCCTATCTCAAAGACAGCAAGAACAACACCCACCTGAATTAGTAAACTGCACTGAGACATTACTCACTCAACAGTTAACTGAGTTTTCTAATTTAAAAAAAAAAAAAAAAAAAAAATCTTAGCAGTTTCTAACTTACTACCGTGTTCAGAGTTCCAGGCAATAGTCTTGAACCCATAAATGTCCTTACCCATCTCTGACTGACACTGGAAGACCACTAAGGTTGTGAAGTCTAGTATTCAGAAAATGAGGAACCATCACAACAAAGTTTCCCCTCGAAGTTTGCATTCACCCTCCTTATGCATATGCATTACCTTGCAATCCTTTCTTACATAACAGCATGCAAGCTTTTCCACAGGGTCCCTGACTCAGTCAGGGAAGGGTAATCACTCAGTATTCCCTTTTATCCTCACTGGAAAGGTCCCAGGCCTCACTGAACGCATACAACCGAAAACCTTCAGTGAATTAAAAGTTAATAATTCCCTCACTAATATTTCTATAACAATTACTTCATGCTCTCAAAGCCTGATTTTTTTAAAAATGTGTTTAGATAACTGTCTGGGCTACCAGGAGCCTCTATGAGATTTTCAAAATTGGCTTTGTCATTAGGCACTGAAACAATCTGGAGGCCACTGCAAGGTGACYGTCTCTGGGAGGGATTTACCCAGGGCATCCAACCCTCTCTCATTGCAGCGGAGAAAGATTCACTCTCCTATGGTACAGCCCAGATGTACAGTCTGGCAGAGATCAAGACTTCTCCTTATATTTTCCTTGTCTTTGTGCCATACCCAGCCAGTCCCACTATGTCATTGTTTGGGTCTGGCCAAGGGGATGGGGGAAAAAGCTGGGCGCGCAAAGGGACTTAGCTAGAGGCGAAAGGGCCTTGCAAGAGGACCACTTAATTTGGGAGAAGTAGCCAACAGGTTCAATGGTGGCTCTGCCTGCTGCTGTTCTCCTAAGATCAAGGGCTAGCAGATCCTGTGGGATGTGCCTCCATCAGGTCCTTGAATACAGCAGAAGTGCATCAAGAGAGATTAGTCTAAGATACAAGAATCCTGTCTGGGAAAGCCCAGATTCCTGAAAATTCATTAATAAATGCTAATAGATTAGCATTTTTGGTGAGCTACAGAACAAAATCTGCTTTAGATTGTGGATGCTTCCAGAAGACATTGCAGAGATCTGCTGATATTTCAGCCATTTTCACCTTAAATTTCTCATATAATCCTTTTGGCTTCATTCTTTTTTGTTTTAGCATTCGTCACCACCCACCAGCTATGTTTGCCTGATGCATTCCAAAGTGACCAGTTTTTCTGCTTGTATCTTCTTGTAATCCTGGTCTGAAAAGGAATGAAAACAATCAAACCAGTGTCTTTAAACCTCAGTAGTCCGTGGCTTTCCATGTCAGCCCTCTAAGCTGTAGAGTGGTTGTTGTACAGCTTTTTTGAGGACAGAAACTTGAATGCTGTGTTTCTGAATGCTGCACTGGGGTCTATAGTGCCATGCAGTTCTGGGCAGTATGTGGCTGAGTGGTGAAGCCTGGCGAGTTGATGTATTTGTGTGTCCTACAAGGCCAGGTGAGAGCTGCTTGCTAGGGTTTGTGCTTGGAATTTGGAGCAGGTCATTGGCTTGTCTGGCAATTCAGATTTGTATTTTCGCTCTTCAGAGATTTTGGGTTAGAAGACAGTTGTTACAGTGAAACCGCAGCTGATCCTTGCTAATCCCCAATAAAAGAGGTAAAAGCAATCCTATGCAAGTCTTCTAATTATTCTGCATTGTGGTGTAGCTGGTCATCCAACTGTCCATTTTGCTTATCACACTATTACAGCCTGTAACACACAATGTCAATAACTGAAAGGAAAAGAGAGGCCAGTCTTGCAGTGCACAGTAATTGATTATATCTTATGAATTATGCATTTAAATGTCTCAGTGTTGCTTTTCCTTTTATAGATTCACTGAAATAAAGTTTGTGCTATGTGAACCTACTGTTGCCTCCCTGCTTCTTGAGAAGAATCCTGAAACATACTGTTTCATTTCCTGTTTTTTAAAAAGCTAAGGTAGGGTAGGATGCCCCAGTAGGAGATTTGTGTGATCGATTCTGCACATGCATGTAATAAAAAGACACTACTTATTCTAAGGAGAACATGGGGAAGAAACACAAATTGGTGAGAACTGGAGGAAAAAAAGATGGGAAAGTTTTAACTCTAATTCTTTGGCATGAACTGACTGCATGTAATGCGCTTCTTTCCTACCCAAGTGTTATGAGCTGGTAGTTTTCTGTAAACAACCAGATGAAAATGAGTCTTAAGGAAAATAAGGTATTTTAACTATAGATAGGAAAATGAGAAAACAATATACATGGATGTCCAGGAGAATCTATATATACATGACTGAAAACCACTGAGCAATGTACCTGTTTATCCCAGGATATGAATATGATGGATATGGTCTGTAAACAATACATGCAATAACAATGGATCTGCCTGAAGGACAGAATAAGTTAGAGCCCAAAATGAAGGACATTTTTTCCATAATTTTAACACACTATTGAACAATGAGTTCCCAAGGATTTGAAAAGCCAGGAGCTAGTAATAAACTCAGAAATGACTTGCATTTAGTGCAGGCAAGATAAATGTAATTTGTAGCTCTTAAGATACAAATAGGAAATGTCAGTAATTGCTAATTATTATCAACATCTTAAGTTTATATGGGATCACAGAAGTCAAAGAAATATTAATTTAAAACTCTGTGGGCACTCAGAACATGATTTAGTTATACCCCAACAGCCTCATAATGTACACAAGGTTTTGGCTTGTCAGAACCAGGTGGAACTTCTCACTTGCTATGAAGTTGATCTTCTGACTGTGAAGCAGTTAATGGGTGCCAAAATAGCGTGCTTGATCTTGGGCAAGGAGGAGCACATACCAACACAATGGCCATGCTATTTTCTTTGCAGTTGTGGGACTGAGATAGCAATTCCAATGGCGGGACTGTAAGAGTGCTTCTTTCTGCAGGCTAATTAGGTTTTTCTGTGTCACTTGATAGGGAAAATGGAGACATGGACAGGAACTATGAGGACATTAGCATAGGCAGTGCATGACACTTTCATCCCTACAACTCCGCAGTTTCAACCCATGTTGGGACCTCATAGATTTACAGCAGTGTTCCTCCAGGAGCTGCCCAGAGGAGCCGGCCCTAGCGCCATCAGGGAGGATCTTCCCCCCATTCTCAGCCACATTTCAGGAAGATACTAGGAAGATACCTGGTTCTCACTCTCATTTCTTCCACAGGCAGACTTGGAAGAAACAGCCTGAGTGGGCTTTTTTTTGGGAGAACAGTGGTTTTCAGGAAAGAGGGGAAGAGTGCTCCTCTCTTTCCTCTTCAGAGCACAGGGACAGGACCAAATGCCTTGTTTCCTAAGCGGAAAAGATGAGACAAGATTCTGGAATAACGTAAGTCTGTACCTGGAAATCTTGGTATCGAAAGTAAGGCCAAACGCATTCACGTTGCAAACAAAAAGAACTGACCAAACCTTGCTTTCGGCTGTGCAAAACAAAACTCAGAGCAGTCAAGTTCTGCATGGTTTTATGTTTTCTAAATATCAGGATTTTGCATAAATAGCTTTTGCACTGATTGTGACCATTAATATCAGCTGCCTTTAAAAATCACCAGAGAATCAACATATAAATGTGTGCAAACAGTAACTTTTCAAGCTACTTCAAATGCTTGAAGTTATTTCAGAAAACAAGCAACTGGTAATTTGAATAATTTTAAAGCAAATAAAGTAACCTTTTAAAATTCAGAGGATTTTATTATAAATCCTTGAAGGGTCTGGTTTCAGCACCTTTTAAATAAATAGAAGTGCGCTCTCTGATGTAAATAAGTGCTGAGTCACTCTTCAAATAAGAAAGACCATATCCACAAGAACAAAGGGATTATTTACACATTTTAAAAGTTCTGAGAAATTTGTTTTAAAATCTTACATAAATATGGCAGTTGGCTGTCCATATTCATGGAGCCACACAATCACCAATTTGCTGAGGCTGGCAGGCACCTCTGGAGATCATCCAGTCCAACTCCCTGCTCAAAGCATGGTCACCCAGAACAATCCACTCAGGACCGCTCCCTGCCATCAGGTATTTATACACATGGATAAAATACCCTTCTTTTCTCCAGCCTGAACAGCCTCAGCTCTCTCGCATCTCCTTGTGTAAGACATGCTTCAGTCCCCTATTGTCTTTGTGGCCCTTTGCTGGATTTGCTCCAGTATGTCCATGTCTCTCTTGTACTGGGGAGCCCAGAACTGTACTCAGTACTCCAGATGTGCCTCACCAGGGCTGAGCAGAGGGGAAGGATCACCTCCCTTGACCTGCTGGCAATGGTTCTCCTAATGCAGCCCAGGATACCGTTGGTCTTCTTTGAGACAAGGGCACATTGCTGGCTCAGGTAAAAAAGGACCCCCAGGTCATTTTCTGTCAAGCTGTTTTCCAGCCAGTTGGCCCCCAGTGTGTACTGACACCTAGAGTCATTCCTTCCCAGGTGCAGGACTTGTCATTTCCCATTATTGAACTTCAAGAGGTTCCTGTTGGCCCATTTCTCCAGCCTGCCCAGGTCCCTCTGGAAGGCAGCACACCCATCCAGCCTATCAGCCACTCCTCCCAGTTTTGTGTCATCTGCAAACTTGTTGAGGGTGCAGTCTGTCTTGGCATCCTGGTTACTAGCAAAGAGGTTAAACGTATTGGTCCTACTATTGACCACTGGAATACACCATTGGTGATGGTCCTCCAGCTGGAGACTTTGTGCCACTGGTCAGAACCCTCTGAGCCCAGCTGTTCAATTTCTTTCTTCTCTTCCTGCTTTTCCTTCCTGGAGACAGGAGTGATATTTGCTTTCTCCCAGTCCTTAGGAACCTCCCTGATCACCACGAGCTTTCAAAGATGATCAAGAGTTGCCTCAAAATGCACTTGTGGGTGCATCCTGTCACACCCCATGAATTTGTGTCTGTCCAGTTTGTTTAAATATTCCCTAACCTGATCCTCCTCCAGTGAGGGTAAGTCCTGATTTTGCCCTCTTCCTTCCTCTCAGGACCTCGAACTCCACCACCTTCTGGATTGCTTGTTCCATGCTCTATTTCCCTTCCCACAGATATTAGGGTGGTTCAGGTCACCCATGAAGATGAAGATTTGCCAAAATGAGGCTTCTTCCAGTTGTCTGAAGAAGACATCATCTACTTCTTCCTGCTACAGGTGGTCTGTAGTAGTGGTGTGGTCCCACCACAAGCTTGCCCGTGCTGGTCTTCTCTCTAACCCCAACCCATCACATCTCAGTGGCTTATAGATGCCTCCCTAGGTGGAGCTTCATGCATCCCCACTGCTCTCTCACTAAGTTGGGAGGCACTGCTACATCACCCGTTTTGGACAGGAACCATTGTTCAGAATCTAGGACTTGAATCTATAACTTCTGGCTCTGCAAAAAGAATGGCTCTAAGTAGTCCAAACTTGGCCTGCATACAACTTTTGGCTGCTGAGCACTGGCTTGTTTATTTGTTTACTTGCTTTCATAGGCTTTTCTAATGTTAGTACAATTAACATGTGCGTCTCCTCAGTTTTATGGTCCAAGTCTGGCAAATAACACTACATTGAAAACAAGTTTTCAGTGTTAGGTAATTCATTACAAGCACTTTTTTTTATTCTTTACTAAACATTTACATTTACACTTAGTTCGAGTCTGCTTCTCCTTGACAAGAGGAAGAGCAAACTTCAGAGTGTGGTGGAGACACACAGCAGACTGGACATGTCTCATTTAAGAAATCTGTACAGAGCAGATACTACTGCATATCTAATCATATTTATGGGAGTTGTGTATTATTTCAGAGTTTTGTTCAACTTGGAAAATATTTAAAAGATAATAACTAAGTTAGGTGTGGCAATAGGGAGAAAAGGCGAGAGGAAAGTGTAGTTCTCAGAAACACTGGTGGCACCCTGAGTGACTAATTTTTAATCCATTGGTAGATTTTAAGGCAGGACTTAAGTAAGTATGGGAAATTTTATAAAAGGCAAAACATGCTACTTTAATTATCTAAAATGTAGTCAATGGGTTAATTTGTATTTTGAAAGCCTTATGCGGTACACTCGGTAGCAGCTAACATTTGAATACCAGCCATCTTTGCATATCGGCTTTTGAAACCCCAAGAGCTTTTGCCATTTGTTCCGATTAGGTCTGTCTTCAGGAGATAAGTCTCTCAGGTAATTTGAAGCACAGGCACAAAATGAAGTCCGTTTGATGGTCTGAGACTAGAAAATGTCTCTTACCCAATTAATTAATGCTGTTCTTTTAAAATTCCTGTTCGTGTTTTGTTTTATATGCCATTCCCTCAGATGTATGAACCGCAGCGCACTTATTTCAGGATTTTTTTCTGTGGTTCTAAAGAGTTACTTCTTATGTAAGTAGCTACACTTTTTACCATGAGCTAAATAATGGTCTGGATCCCTTTTAGCATCTGTGTGCACAGTGGCACACTCCCACCAGATCATTTCATGTGATATCTGCTGTAGGGTTTAAAGCTAAACTGACCTTTTTTACTCCAATATATTAATCCACCAGATTTAGGATTATTTAACACCAGAAGCAAGCAGAGGATAGAGACAAAGGAGGAAGAGCTAAGCTCTCACTCTCTGTAGTGTTGCCTGCTCCGTCTCCCTTTAATATCACAATTGAAGTTACATGCTCTGAAGATTTCCTTTAACTTTCATGCTTTTTTTTCCCCGTTGAATCTGTGGCTGCTAGTGCTGAGCGCAAAACTGATTTCCAGCTTCCAGATAAAGTCACTGCATTATTTAAGCTCTCATCTTTAATATATAGTTACTTTATTAATACCTTTTTTGAGATCATGACCTTAATTCAATGTTTAAAGGAACAAAGGCAAATGTCTCAGTCAGTGACACATTTCTCATTTTAAGGAGAGAGAAACCTCCCGCTCAGCCCGGAATTATGGAAGTTGGAAATGTAGAAAGCAGTTCTCAGCATGCATATTCTGCAAAACATGCTCCAAGGCAGCAAATGCCACTTCTGAGCCTACTTCCTTTGTCAGCCATTTTACACATAAGTAATGTTCTTGTGAGCATGGCAGACATCTTGCAGAGAAATAATATCACTTGTGTGTGGTAACCAGCAGGAGACATTGCTAAACAGTACCCATTCTTTATTAGYGCTGCTTTAATGAGCAGGAAAAAGATACTGTTTTATATTTGAGCACCGTGAAGGCACTAGGAAATTATACTGCTCTTGCAGGCGGATAAGGATATTAAAGATTTTACTTTTATTACAGACATATCTTAGTGCTGTGAGGTGGTCGAAGAGATATAGAATTAAAGTACTGCACCAGCTAAAGAAATGCTGTTACTTGTCCTTAAATCAGTAAGAGTTCTATGCCGAAATGTCTGTGAAAGAAATTCATAAATAGCTCAGACTGGACTTAAGCCTTGATTTTCCTACTCCCAGCTCCTCCGTTCCCTTCCCTTTTTCCATCCGTCCTGCTTTCATCTTACTGGTGATCTAAATGTACACAGTGAGATGAGATACTGGAATCGGTAAGATAGAAGTGCTTCCCATAAACTACACATTCTCAAAGAAAAATAAACAGGAAGCAAAGGATTCTGTTAGGGTTTGTTAATGTAAAAATTCGGGCAACTTTCACTACATAATGTCGTTCTTTATTGCCACTGACCTTGTTTTTTCTTTTCAGCTCCTGTAAAGCACAACTGCAATGCTAAATCCAGTATCAGAAATTAAAATGGTGGACAGGCTGCTCTTCTAAATGCCCAGCGTTCTGTGGAGCAGAGAGTACCAGTGTTGCTCCTTGCATAACTGAAAGAACAGGGAGAGATTAAGAATAAAAATAGAAGTGAAATAGCCAGTGTTGTCAGATACAATTTGCCAGACTTTTGATCAGAAAAATATTTTCTATGACATTTTTTTAATCAGTAACTGAGATCAGCAGTGCTATTGTTCACTGTAAGAACTGTAGAATTATTAACCATATCAGTGCTTTACCTCAGCAGTTTTGCTGGGTTATTCATTCCATTTATAAGATGATGCTTTTTTGTTTTCGTAAGATGAGTCTTTGCTTTGCTCTTGTAAACGGAGTATGTTTGCCCATCCTGTGTTGCTTCATGTTTGTATAGTGGCTGCCCCCATGTAGCTTCAACCTGACAGATGTGACACACGCGCCACACTGCTGCACAAGTCAAGCATTGCTCCCCACTGCGATGCCCAGACTCCCATTGCATCTTTCCTTCTTAATGTAGTTTTCCTCATGTGCTGTACCAGAGCCTTGTTAATAACCAAAGGATTGTTATGTTAGTTAAACTTCTTTGATTTTGCCCAAGATTTAGTATACGGTATAATCTGGAGAACTTGAGACTTGAGCTCTTGATGCTGTTGCACTTGGAAAAAGTAATAGCAGAAGATCACTGCAGAAATCTCAATAGGGTATGTTTCACACAGTATTGTGTATATTCAGATTAGTTGTTGGAACTCACAACTCCATATTGCTATAAAACTTCATGAATAAAACCCTGATGTTCTTGCACTGACATGCTGGCACTTGTCCTCGGCTCATCCTGTCTCCTTGGAAAGCCTGTGCAAAGTGCCATCGTTTCATTGCCCACATTTCTTTATTATCCTCAGGAAGTGCGTGGCACCAATTTGTGCATCTATAATAAGCCCCTTGTAAAGCCTCCCATCACATTGCTGCCCCACATCTTAAAGGCTATCCCTGTGACAAGAGCAGAACCCCCCTGCTCACTGTTCAGAGGTAAGAGGAAGACACCCATCCAATGACAGATATAAACTAGCAGATATCTCTGGAGAGTTGCCCTGCAGGAAAGTACGAGGGCTATAGAAAGGATCCATGTTGCTGGAGAAAAGAAACTGTCTGGCCATCTCAGCCCCCTGGACTTTGGGAGGGAGAGACCCCTCATCCCAGGAGAAGATGAAAGAGAAGGCAGAGAGCCTGTTGCAAAAAACTGCCCAGAAATGTGAGGGAAATTGCTTTTGCAGATTCATGCTTACCAAAAGGAGACATGCTGCAGAAGGCACTGTAATGACAAAGGCAAAAGAGCAAATCAGTAGGGAGTGAGCTGAAGATTAAATGAGAATGTGAAAAAAGATTACTGGAAACTTCTATGGCACAGGGGTTAATTGGAAGGAAGGAAAAATTCAGACTGCTTTGTAAATATGCTGTCTACAGCATAGATATATAAGAATGAATACAGAAAAAGAGTGTTCCTAAAAGGCTAGCAGCCAAACAAGTGAAAATAACTGAGTTTTCTCTTCTCTGCCCTGTCTGAAGAGTTACTTTTTATTGCTCCTGAAGTTATATTTTCCTTAGCTAAATGAAATTAAAGAACTTTTTTTCTGATCCACCAAGAAATTAATTTGACTCAAAGTCAAATACTTTTATTTGGGAGATTGTTTACTTTCTAAAACCTAGAAAGTGTATTTTAGAACATTCCAAAACAAAAACATTTTTTTTTTAAATGAAAATTTTGAACATTTCAGTTTGGAAATATATATAAAAAAATGCTCCCTTTTTCCCTTCCCCGCCTCCCTTCCTCCCTCCCCCTTTCCTTTTTTAATTGTTTTATTTTATTCTTTCTTCTTTCGTTCTTTTTCATTCTCTTCCTTTCTCTCCCTCTCCTCTCTTTTTCTCTCTTTCCTATAACTATTTGCTATATTTTCAAGAATATGCCTGGTCAGTCTCAAAACTCATGTCTTTGAAATATTACAGAAAATATGCCTGGCTGTAATAGCAGCATTTATTTGAGAGGCTTTCAACATACATGAAGGTATAGGAAAAGTATTTCAGGTTGCGGGTTCAAAGAACATACTTAGTACCCTCCAAGAACTCTTAAAAAGTAATGGATCCAAATTAAAAGCAGGGGGAAAAAATGTGTTAATCGACCTAGAAAATGCATAGAGAGGAATAAACCTGTGCATACAACATTCAAACCTTGGACTGTGATCAAGGACTTTATTCCTATGCTGAATGTTGGAAAACTTCAGTTATCTATGAAGTCTACTGCATGGCAAAGAATGCACACTTAAAACGGGTCCTGTGCCAATCAGAAGAAAGCTTCAGCTGTGAATCTGTTCTGGTGTTGGCCTGCTATATATTGACAATAGAGTAAAAAGAAGTGGAATTTAGAGAAGAAAAACTGAGTTCAGTCAGTAGTCTCAACAGTTACAATATTGACCAAATATTCAAATTAATAATTTCTGCAAATATTCAAATTAATAATTTCTGACTGCTCCAGATCAGATAACCTTATGCTTCCACATAACACCTGTGTCATCCATCCTAAAGTTGCATGACACAGCTTTACCCGGGGACAGTTGTAAAAAGCCATCTAAGCCTTAGAGAGCAAAACACGGACTTTCTTCAGTCTCTTGAGCTTATAAATGATGGTGCACCTGTGCTGACAACCATTACACATGTCCATGCAGTCACCAATGCTGAAATGCATTAGCAAATGCAGGCTACAGACAACCTGCTGTAGCACAAGATCAAACTGGCAGTGAAGACATTACCTGGAAAAAAGTCTTTCTCATATCAGCCAGAAAAATATCAGGAGTCAATGACAGTTGTTACCAATTGGTGAATCTGTGGCTGTTACTGTGTTTTATTTCTGGTTTTTTTAGTGATCAATAGCATCAGCGTATGATGCATCATATCATGTCTTCTCCTAAGTGCTGCAGCCTCGACCCATGGCAGGGGACTGTTCTTATGTGTATCCTTTATTCAACTGTTCCACCCTCTCTACTTCTCTCTCTTTCATCCTACAGTTTTTGATTGGATTAAAAGGCTTAAACTTTAAGAATGTAGTATTTTTAAACCCCTGATTTTTTTCACTGTGTTAAAAATGCTCACCATCTCCCAACTCAGAAAAAGGAACTGGTGAAGACAGCCTGAATTCATTTATGAAGGTTCACTGCTGCTTGTCACCTGTTACTGGCAAAAGAACAGTTTCCTTTAYGGCCAACCCCAGGGACCTTCCACCGGTGAGGCGGAAAACCATTTGATGAGGCTAAGTTTTGGAGGAGGGATGTTAGGTAGATTTAAACCTCTCCTTGCTTCACAACTTTTGAGAGGAATTTTTTCCTCTGTAGAGCTTTAAGAAGGCCAGTGACAGAGTGTGTGATTTGCTACATGAAACGTTAAAAGTGGGGAAAAAAGGATGGGGCATAGGGAGGAGGCAGAATGCGCTTGAAAGAAAAGAAAGCCAAAATTCTCTTTATAGTCATTAGCAAGTGTCAGAACAAAGCTGATACAATTTGGTCAATATCTTTGACCTAAAGATTTTCACACCACTCAGGGTTTTCTGGAGCTGATTTACGCAACCTGACATGAGCTCCAGTTTTGCACAGACTTTGAGAAACATCTCAGACAGGCAACTAAATGTGGATCCTCTGCATGGATCCTCCCATGCTGTACTCTCCTCTTTCCATGCCATACATTATGACTTTCACTTTATTTGCACTTTTGGTTGGGTTTGATTTCTATAGGCATTCATGTAGGTACTTTTGTGTGCTCATGTGAATCTATTAATGTGTACAATAGTTTTGGAAATTATCTAAGGGAGCTTGCTTTGGAAACCTCATTATAAGTATTACACTCATCCAGAGAAAGATGTAACTCGAGCCCACCATCCAATGCAACAGAGATTTTGAATGTATTTTTTCTCTTTTTAACCAATTACAGAAAGATAATAAAAAAATTTTGGATAACAAATAAATCTACAAAAAGACCATAGCCTGAGAGCCTTCTGTGAGTAGAGTAAAAGCAAAATCTAAAATAAATTACTCATTTTAAAATTTTTTTTCAGTTACCGTTATTAGATTACAAGGATTCAGACAATGAGGTGCTGAGTGCTAACCCAAATGCCTTGACAAAGTTCCCAAATCAATAGTAGAGACAGAAAATGTTTTTGTTGGTTGGTTGAGGTCTCATTGTGGGGATACCTGTCAAAATATCTGTCTTACATGCTGTTGTCTTTCTAAAATAATCTAATGGAAATGCACTCCCCTGATTGGAAAATGAAGTAGGAGATCTGAGACTAGCCAGAGTTCTCAGGAGATCTTCCATGCTTTATTATATCTTCCCATTGATAATTAGTTTCCTCATTGTGTTTTACTATTTGTTTAGTCCCTGTAAGAAACCACTTTGTGTCTTTGATCATCCTTATCACCTTTCTTTGTAGCTTTCCTATTATATCTTTTCTGTCTTTCTTATCTACTGTTCAAGATTCAGAAACATCATGGATCTGTACAGTGGCATGAGGATGACTTCTGTTTCATTCCCCACTTCATTTCCATTTCCATTTCCATTTCCATTTCCATTTCCATTTCCATTTCCATTTCCATTTCCCCCTTCTTTCCTATCCCTTCTGGGTCTCTGAAAGGGCCTTTGATGAGAGTACTGACTGACTGGTTTTTGGCCTAAGCCTAGGCAGAATATATGAGCCAGATTTCCTTGTCCACATCGTAGAAGACTTCTTCAGCAAACTGTATTTTTAATATCTTTATGTCATCAATATATATATACATATCATCAGTGTCATTATAACATTCTTACCCATCTGTCCATCAATTACTCTTTAGAATAGATTCTATCACTTTTGTCCAATGGATATTGATACCCTGACCCGCAGTTCCCATCTCCTCCATCAAACAAATTAAAAAAAAAAAAAGTCGTAGCACTAGACACCTCTCAGTCCTTTAGTACCAAGGCAGTTTTAAGAAGTTTGTCATGCTGAGGCATTCCACAGTTTGTTCTCTTTAGGAGTCCAGGATTTATCCCTAGACCTACAGTTTAGCTGAAACCAATAGGAGATCAATAAAAAAGATGTTCTAGGTGCTGAAGGATGAATGATGTGGTCCCCCTTAAATTAGGGGATTCCTCCCCCCCCCAACTTTGCCTAGACGTATGACTTTTTAGTAAATACAGTGTTTTAAAGATACTTCCAAATGTTTCAAAAAAATATCTTTTTTTTTCCTACAGGCTTTACCAGCTCGTTGAAATGAATCACCTTTCTCCTCATGCACCATGAAACAGTTTCCACCAGGAGATAGGAGTTGATCAGTTCTTGGCTACTAGTAAATTCTAATTAACACGGAACAATTTGTGCTACAGGAAACACATGCTTTATACTTGTGGCAAATTCATTACCTAGTTTCAGAATCCTGAAAAGTGACCTCTGTACCTGGATAAACTGATTGTTAATACTGTTCCAGTTTGCTACAGCTAGATCATCTTTGAACTTTTCTCCAAGGGAGAAAAGGTGCTTTTCTCCAAGGGAGGCRGAAATGAAATTTCACTTCTTGTCTGGATGTCCAGCATACAGAGTTTAGTTCATAAAAAGTCTTTCTCAAGCATCTTTTAAATTACTAATTAAATTGCCTTTCTTCTGAGTAAATGATTTCTGGGATCTTTAAAATGTCTCTGTTAAAGCTTGCTGTCAGGATGGTCTTGCTCACTAAGAGTTACGTGTTGGCAGACTTTAATTAGAATAGCTGCTTGCAACTAATGACCCAGTCCAAGAAGGAGTCGGCGTGGGAGCTGGTTACTCCACTACAGTGACCAGCCTGCTTCGTGCAGTATAACATCTTTCCCAGCCAGACAAAAATGCCTGCCAGGAAATCATTTATTGCTGCAATGTTTCACTGAGAACAGTGCAATGGGTCTTAGAGCTCAAACTTGAAGCTCTTTGTGGAGTATAACATCTTTTATCACTCTTTAATAATAACAAAATTTGAAGATACCATATTGTTTCTGACACCTTTCTGTTTTTTGTGACTTTCTGGCAGCCAGTTAATTTTGGAAGAGTAAATCAACTGTATTCAGAGTGAAGTCTATGCTATAGTCACACCCTAAAATTTACCAGTGAGATATCTGAGTGGCAAAACATGGTCTCAGCCCTTTGTCCTTCCGGGAGCTCTGCACAGGCCATTGCTCCCAAACAAGGGGTGAGCTGGAAGGGAACGCTCATGGCTCAGGGGGGCAACGATCCACCATTTCTCCCCAGCAATTTACACAGGAGGAGTCTCATGGACTCTTCTCAGAAATACCAGTGCTCTCTTCATTTGGTAAAAACCTCTAGGAAAGGCAAGGTGTACCCAGCCCCCCATCACCACCTTGGCTTATATCCCATCCCCAGCAGAAGTTTGCAATTATTTCTGTTTGTGCCTGCTTCTATGTTTGTGTCTCCATCTGCATAATATTTTGTGAAATTACTGGCAAGATCTGTTTGGATAGCCTTGTCTTTAATTCCATTTCAACCTGAAAGAGCAAGTCCTGGCAGAGACAGCTTAACTGAATATTTAATTCAGTTTCAACATTTTTTTATCATTGGTTGAAATTTGACTCAGTTGCATTTACTGTAACCACCCTTGCTATGCAGCAAGTCATCTCTGAGCAGGCTTATGCATTTTTCAGGTCTTTATATGATTCTGAGTATAAAAAAAATGCCTACGAATCTTTCTGCTACTTGACACAGGCAAATGATTCTTATTACTCCCTTTACTCCCTACATAGATACAGAAAAAAGAAAAATATTTCTTGTGGGATAGCAGTCATAAAATGTTTGACGGATCCTGAAACCACTGATTCAAAAACTTTAATATACATGAGTCACACTGAAATGAGGAAAGAAATTAATGTTTCAGGTTCAGTCTGAGTACTGTTTAATCTCTTTCTGTATCTCTGAGGTAGGGATCAAGATTCTTTGTATGTTCAAGTGTATGCACCCACTTTGAAGAATAAACAAATATTGAAAACTACTCTTTTTAGAGTAGTCTTTTTAGAATGATTTTGAGTTTCCAAACCTCCTCATGAGTTTGCTTATTTCACAATCATATAATCCTTTTCTATAATCCTGTGTTTTCATTTTTTCTCTATGGATCTGCTAAAGACATTTGAGATTAATAAGAAGAGCTGAGAGTTCACTAGACAGGAGGAACATTGAAACCAGTTCTACAAAATTGTATAAAATGCATAAAGTAAGCAGTAGGAAAAAATTGTGAGGATTTCAGTTACCACACTCTTAAATTTTAAGTGGAAACATAAGCAGGTTAAAAATTAATATGAAATGGCATACAATTTTAAATCAGCATTTTTTTCTTGAATGCCAGTCTCCAAAAAAATATTCTCTTACTAGACAACAAAATGACTTCAGATTTACATGGTCAATATGATAAATTTGCTGACTCTGCTTCTCAGAAATTTCTGAATATTTCTGAATTCCTGATAATCTCTGGCTAAGGAGCTTTTTGTACTCTAGTCACTGTCCAAAGTCAGCCTTCCAGGCAAAATAATATACTCCTCAAAGTGTTTGAGTGAATGATTTGTACCCATGATAAGATGGTAATGCTGTGCAATGACACTCACATAATTGTTTAAAATCCTGAGAAGCTTAGTATATATGGGAGTATACATTGTATTATTAGTTACAATAGCTGTGCTTAACTTCATTTTATTGATACACTGCTGCTGCCAAGTATCATTATTAATACTTCCTAGCACAACGTAAACCCATTCAGTTTGCGCCTAAAACAGTAGTTTTAATGATGCTTAATGGTCATCAGAACAGTCCTTAAAATTTTAGACATTTTTTTCTTCAAGCTTGCCTTTGAGAGCAAATAGTTAATTCCTGAACAGCAACAATTTTTTACCTTTTTGTCTCTACTGATATCTTACTCACAATAAAATAATTGGGGTCTAGCAAACATAAGTGGAAATAGAACTTTATAAACGCAGAGGTAACAGAAGAAGTTGAGAGGGAAAATGTGGCTGGCATTTCAGCAAACCATTGAATATGTTGTATCTGTAGTCAAATGAAAAATATCAAGAAAGCAAGCTGAACTGTTTATATAAAACCAGGTAAAACATCGAACAAATAGTTATAAAAGGGAATTAAAGCTACTTAACTAAAATAAATTATACCAAGATTTTCAAGAATTGTATTTACTTTAATGCAAAATGTGCCCCCAAATCCATAGACTTGGTATCTCCAGCTGGGTCTAACATTTTAAAAGATCTAACATTGAATAACAAAGGATTTAAAGTGATCAGATTATGAAGAAGTTTTCATTTTGTCTGTAATCTTTTCATCCTAAAATTGCTATATCTCCTTGCAGTTTTATTGCATGTTCTGTCCAAGGGAACATTAAAAAAAAAGTATTTATTCAACAGTAAGGCATGCTGATGCACCACTGAGGACAGATGTTGCTGTGGTTATATACATCATGTTGAAGTAGAAAATTTACTATGCCATGTAAGTACTCATAATATTATTTCAAATAAGTCTTGAGAAGAAAAGGCACAAATAAATCTGATAATGTAGTTATATTTAATAGTAAAAAAGGAAAGCTAATCTGTGATTACACTTAGGAAGCAACATAATTCATGCAATTGGAGGATGTCCATCAAAGAAAAAGAGGTAATTTTCCTTTGGGCCATGAGACTATAGCCAGTTTAATATGCAACAATTTAGCTATTGCCTATTGCATGTATGGCAACTGCACCTATGGAACAGTAAAGGAAAGAGGATGCTGGTAATCATAGAGATGGAAGATTGTTAAAGTGTGGTTAGCTAAAAGCAGTTTTAGATTCTGAAATGTAATGTGTCAGGACATGGGAAGAAAGCCTATTCCTTTCAATTATTCTTAACAGGAAGAGTTATCTCTCAGTTTTTATAGCAAATGCTGCCTGCTTCTTTTCAAATTTTATTGCTTCTAAATGTGTTTTACACAGCAAGACTGATTCCACCCACAAAAGCAAGGAAGGAAGGAAGGAAGGAAGGAAGGGAGAAAGAAAGGGAGAAAGGGAGAAAGGGAGAAAGGGAGAAAGAAAGAAAGAAAGAAAGAAAGAAAGAAAGAAAGAAAGGGAGAAAGAAAGAAAGAAAGAGGGAAGGAAGGAAGGAAGGAAGAAAGAAAGAGAGGAAGGAAGAAAGAAAGAAAGAGAGAAAGGAAGAAAAAAAGAAAGAGAAAGAAAGGAAGAAAGAAGGAAGGAAGGAAAGAAAAAGAAAGGAAAGAAGGAAGGAAGAAAGGAAGAAAGAAAGGAAGAAAGAAAGGAAGAAAGGAAGAAAGAAAGAAAGAAAAGAAAGAAAAAGAAAGAAAAGAAAGAAAGAGGGAAGGAAGGAAGGAAGGAAAAGAAAGAGAAAGAAAGAAAGGAAGAAAGAAGGAAAGAAGGAAGGAAAGAAAGGAAGGAAGGAAGAGAAAGAGAGAAGGAAAGGAAGGAAGGAAGAAAAAGAAAGGAAGGAAGGAAGAAAGAAAGAGAAAGAAAGGAAGAAAGAAAGAAAGAGAAAGAAAGGAAGAAAGAAGGAAGGAAGGAAGGAAAGAAAAAGAAAGAAAGGAAGGAAGGAAAGAAGGAAGGAAGAAAGGAAGAAAGGAAGAAAGAAAGGAAGAAAGGAAGAAAGAAAGAAAGAAAGGAAAGAAAGGAAGAAAGAAAGAGGGAAGGAAGGAAGGAAGGAAGGAAAAGAAAGAGAAAGAAAGAAAGGAAGAAAGAAGGAAAGAAAGAAAGAGAAAGAAAGGAAGAAAGAAAGAAAGAAAGAGAAAGAAAGGAAGAAAGAAGGAAGGAAGGAAGGAAAGAAAAAGAAAGGAAGAAAGAAGGAAAGAAAGAAGGAAAGAAATGAAAGAAAGGAAGAAGGAAAGAAGGAAGGAAAGAAGGAAGGAAGGAAAGAAGGAAGGAAGGAAAGAAAGGAAGGAAGGAAGGAAGGAAGGAAGGAAGGAAGGAAGGAAGGAAGGAAGGAAGGAGGAAATGAACACGGAACAAGCAAACTGAAGAGAATTTTCTATATCAAACCATCCCTAAATACAAGTTTCTGGGGAAACATTCTGATCAGACTGCTGATGTCCTCTTAACTCAGTACATTGCCCCATGGAGGAAACTGGTCCAGTGATTTTCCTTTGTGCTATTGTATCATCTTCTTGCTCTGAAGTCTGTAACAGCTGTTTTGTAGATCCTGCAGCACTGTGCCTGAAAAAACACATTTTCTTCTTCTGCTGCGATTTAATCTCAATAATATTGTTTGCAGCCTCAGTGAATGTACACTTTATCTTCTTCTTGTACAGATGATTTTGAGAGCTCCAAATATGTATTTTCATCTGCTGCAATGTTTGAATAAAGTTTTTGCAAGGGCAGATTGACTTTCAGGGTAGTACAAGTCAATGAGTTTCCATCTTCATTCATTTGATCCCTGCCATTCCATGTCTCTTCATTATACTCGGGTCAGTGATTTTATCCCCTGTTTTAGAACTGAAATTCCCTGTAATCAGAGGATGCTGAACAAATTCTTCTCTAGTGTAACTCCACTGTAGTCAAAGTACTTACACAAGGGATGAATTTGGCTCAGAATATTTGGCATAATGTCAATGAGTTACTATAGCTGCTCTAGGTCTCCTTATTTTCATCATCCTTGGCTGCTCTGCTTGGTACTTAAACTTGAATAGTGGTCAGATTTATTGGGGTTCTTTACAGAGGGATTAAAATAAACTTGACACAGCCTGAATTATGTCCTAATACATGGTGCTCCTTATTCAGATCTCTCTTACACCTTCACACACAGCCAAAACTGAGTATCCTGAATGGGGGGTAGGAGCTGAAGATGTACAACATCCATTACAACTAAAGGAAATGAGAAAGAKAATTCTACATGTTAAACCTTGAGAACAAAATTCAGGGCATAATGTGAGCTTTTTTTGCAACACATTATGAACTGCACAGTGTTAGTTTCTGTTAAAAAATGCCAAAGAAGGTTATAATTTTGATCCTTGCATGATGAAATTCCACTTCACTACAGACTTGACTATTCCATATAGCAACATGATAATGATTTTGTACTCTCTGTTCCTCTGCTGACATCACTAGAAACTCCAAAAAGATTTGGTGGTGTTCCATTACTTTTCTGTGCCTTATGCAAAAGGTATCATTGATATCTTTTTCCATTGCCAAGGAAATTCCCAGAGGGGACAATTATGTCAGTGATATTTGTCCTTAACTTTGCAGTGTGGCAATATCTGCAGAAGAGTGAGAAAGGACACCAAATTGCTGTTTTTTTTGCCTTATTTACCTCATATGGAGCTACTGATTTAGTGCTTTTCCTGGTCACCTGCAAGGGCCTTGCAGGACATTTTTCCATTGTAATATCAGGAGATATTTATTCCTTGATGGGAGAAAAATACAGGCACATTTTGTTTCCTTTTCCTATCACATCCTCTGAAGCTTGGGAATAGGTCATATAAGGTGACAAATTATCTAAATGACATTAAAAATCTCAGACCTATCTGGCCTATTCACAAGCTCATGTTTAGGAAAAAACCCAGATTTTTAGCTCAGGAGGGAATCCTTCTCCAGGTTAGAGCAGCCATCTTCTCTGCATGATTTGAGAATTTCACCTAGCATGTCCCTCCCATTACAGGAAAGTCAGATTTTGGTAGTGATTCTAATATCTACATATGTCTCTCTTATTTGGGAAGCACATTGTAACTGCAGCTCTTGTTTTGTTGATTYGTTTTTTTTCCCAAGTTTATGAACTTATTATAGGATATCAGCGATCTTGCTCCAGTACCTGGATCTGTTGTAGCAGGCTCCAAGGCAGAGGGCCCTGCTAAGCCATTATGTGTCGGAGTGGTTTTCTTTTTATTCCAGCAGTACTTGTTATTTGCTCTTTCTTTATATGTTTACTTATATGTTGCATACTGGGTCCATAGTGCCTGATGCCTCTGAAACAATACCATACGCAGTTATGTGTCTGATCTGAGAAGATTTAATCAATTTCCAGTCAACATGTGTAAATTCTCACTAGGTATTGAGCTGAAGCATATTTAACCACGACACCTTACAGAGCCAATCAAATACAGAATGGCTGATTGGCTGATTTGATGAAAAATGTCCAAATTCATCAAGCCATTTCTATAACTAGCTTGCATCTGGTTAGGTATCAGTAAAAACAATTTGCTGAACAAACTGTAAAATAAAAACAAAACAAGAGTGAGACAAATCATATTGAACATTCTGTAACATTCCCAGAGTGACGGGTTTAAGGTTTGTACTGAATGTCTTCACAGTCCATCTGAAGGACCAAACTGTCTCTTTGGACTCTGAAGATAGGCTGGAGAGTGAAATGGAGCTGGTTTTGGTTGATTGCTTACAGGACAAGTCAACAAAGAAAGGGATGAGGAGAGCAGGGACTAGCTAGGACTTTGCCTGTCTGCCATAGATATTTGGCAGAAGATCTGAGACAGTACCCAGAGGTCATATTTCCTGCTGGTGGCCAGCAGTAAATGGCCATGGTTCCTCCTGGGAACCACTGTACCGGAGAGTTATCTCCAGGGTGGAAAGCGCTCCAGAAACTGACAATATCATTCTGTGGAAAAAAAGCAAAAATTTTGCTGTAGAAAGGTCGTGTGTGAGAGTGTGCATTCTGTCCCATATTCACACACAGAAAGAGCAGTGACCTTGCTTTCTCTTGATGAAAAATTCAGTCATTTCATAGAAAAGAAAACACAAGAACAAATCTGGTTTGGTATATACAAAGCATATTCTTGCAGAAGATCTATCCCTAAGAATTAGGTCAGCTTTGTAGTTTACCTTTTTTATGTAGTGGAGCACGGGAACTTCATTATTTTAGCTGAATTATTAATGTACTCTATATTCATGCAAAGGAGCTTCATTGTATTTTGATATAAGTTTCGTTTAGTTAACAGAAACAGAAATCTCCTTTTCAAGGTTATTTTCCTTTCACAGTTGTTTGTAGGAGTGACCAAATTCTCCCTTGCTTTTGAAGGCAATCACTTGCACAGAAGAAATAATTTATTTTTTGGGTTTGAGTATGTATGTATGTTGGTGGTTGTGCATATGCCTCTCTCTGTGGAAATGATATACACAAATACCCTGTAAGTAGCAAACAATGGTCATTTTGAGACTTAGAATAGAATTTGGGGAAAAGGATTTAGTTTTGTAACTCAAGGACCTCTAAAATAGCAAACAATTATCCACCTTGTCTGCAACAGTAAAGATGGATAATATAGCACTGTGATTTAAAAATTGATCTTAGCTCCACTTAGCTGAGCATAAAGGAAAATATATGACCTGCTGAGGAGACATAGTGAGCCTGCAGCATATAGTATATCACTGCCAAAAGTTAGAAAAGGCTTTAAAAGACCTTGCTACTAAGAATGGAGTTTTCTGTCTAATGTAAATTTCTAGCTAAATTTTATTTGACCTTGAAAAACTTAAATTGTAGTCAATGATCACCTCATACCAGCAGTGCAAGTACAGTATCCTGAAAATTTGATTCTATGTATGTTCCGAGAAGCACCTGTGAAAGGAGGTAACTGTTCCTGATTCAGCTGGAGAAGCTGGAGACTTTTCCATGACAGTATCATAGGCTTCCATGGGGTTACTTTAGACTATTACAGCTTCAGGCTGCTAGCTCCATTAGAACTAGTCCACTATCTATTTGTATCTTCTTTAAGCAAAATATAAAGGACTGGATTTACAGAAGAGCTTAGCAGTTTGCAATTCCCAGCAAAGCAACTAAAATAGGGGATAGATTTTCTGAAGTCACCTATCATTGATAGAGCTAAGGATTCCAAAATGCTGCTGAACTGCTGCCACAAAATTTGGCCAAAAGGAACTAATGTGTACTTGAAACTGGAAATTTCAAAGTGCAGAGGTGTTCTTATGCAGATAAAAATGGGAAAGAATTAGGCAAAACCTCAGCAAAAGAAATTAAAGCTAAAGTGCTTTACATGTCATTTGCCACCAGCTCTGAGCGCATACGCAGCCGGTTTCTGCACACTGGCTGATGCATGGTTATTTGTAAAAATATGATACCTTCACAGTGTGTCTCAAATGCTGTGATTCAGTTTCTCCATAGCTATCAGAGACTGGTGGGCACTTCTAAAAAGGTAATAGCAGAGCACCTCATTGCTGAGTGCATTGCCAGTTCTAATAGCAACAACAACAAAGTGGGTTGGGTGCATCCCTGAGAGGCACACAGAAGATTCTCATCAGATCCTTACCTCAGATCAGGCAGCAAAATTTCATCTTCTTTCAATGCAGCTGTGTTTGATCTCTATCAGGTAATGGGCATGAAGCAATTTTTACATGTGTTACACTGCCTAATGTTGCTCCCACTATAAATATTAATAATGCAATAGAATGTAATGGAAATAATTAATAAAAGGTTAAAGAAATACAGATTTGGTATCATATACTTCCCTGCTCATGTACACTAACTGTCCCACAGTCTGTCACTAATTATATGAAAAAGAAAAATGTTGAATGGTACTTTTAGTAATCAAAGGATAAATCTGGGGAAAAAATTGCTGTTCAGAATTTTGATGGAATTTGTCCAAACCAGTGTGATCCCGACTTTTTTCATTCCATGTTTCATGTTGTTTTAAAAAAAAGTAAGAGGCCATCTTTTTTGTCCTCGAGGAATTTGTGCCATTTGCTCTTAAAATCTCCCTTTTTTTTGTGACTTTGAAGGGGAAAGTCTTGCAAGCTATAGCTAGCAAAGATTGACTATGAAAAGATAGATAACATGTAAAGGTACCATGGTAGAAGAGTTGGGTTGTCCCTGGCACTTCCAGGAAAATCACTACCATACAATTCCTTTCTCTTTCGCCATAGTTCTTTGCCAGAGTTGAAATGGAGGGAATCTTTCTTCATCTATACCCTCACTACTGCCAGTAAGAAATCTTTGAAGAAGTCCATATTTAATYGTCTGAACACCATGAATCAGACCAAAGCTCATACCATGTGGCAGAAAGTATACGAAAGAAGCCTGCCTAATTTCCAAAGATCAAACACTGTTCCTGTTTGACCTGTATTAACTATGAACTATTAGCTATCAATTGTGAACTAACATTGACAGTAGTTTATATGAGTTATGATTTTTCTGTAATTCTGTTGTGGCTCCACAAGTATAACTGGAAGCAGACTTTGGCACCATCTCATCACTTCGGGCTGTTAAAACAAGTTTAATAATGTAATCACTGCTACTTTGCAGCTTAACCTGTCTGGCTAAGGGCTCTGGACTTTTCTCTGAAATGGAATAGCAGGAACTGGATTAAAAGTGATTGAAAATGATGGTCTCTCTTTCTCCCTTGAGAACTGCTATTTGACTTCAGATCCCTGAAAACAGTACTGCTGTCCTTTGTATTCAAGACATGTTCACTTTTTTCTTGGTATGAACATATCCCATGAGATTGTTCTGCTAGTCATTCTTCGAATGCTTGCCATTAAAATTTTTCACTGTTTATTAAGGGGGGGCATCTGGACACAACTTAACCATTTTTAAACAGAAAAGAAAATAAATTCCCTTTCCCCTCCCTTCCTTCCTCACTAAAAAGTTTCTCCTCCACATTGATGTGGAAATGGTAAGTCTTTTCTTCACTTCAAATAGTTAAATAAATCAAAAACCAGTGATTCTGTTGATGATCCCGTTACCACTACTTTTAAACTGAACAAATCTTCTGAACTCAGTGGAATTAAACTGATTTTGAACAGGAGTGAAAGAAAATTCCACTTTTTCTAGAATTTTTTTACACAGGTCAGAGTGACTTACAGCTGTCTGAAAACTGATTAAGGAAAACGTCTAACTTGAAAGGTGTGCTCTTAAAAGACTTTTAGAGGCACTTATGGAAAGCTCTACATAATTTAGTGGGGATGGCACTAGAAGAGTTATGCAGAAGTTACTTTTTGAACTCGTAAAACTAAATAGCCTGCATAATCTCTTCTATACGAYCTTAACACATCGTGTTGTTAGCACAGCAATCTTTTATCTTTTTCAGGTATGTCAATTGTTTAAAAATATGGAAGATCTATTACATTGCCTTTCTGTTAACTTTTCTAGGATTTATATTTAGGAAGCACAGGGAACGTGCCCATTCAAAAGCCTGGAAATTAATTTCTGTTAGTTTTGCTTGCTGTTTACTTTCCCCATTTGATTAATTCTCTTTGGGAATAGTTCAAAGCCTTTCTTTTGATAGACCTGTCAAAGCACCCTGGAGAAAAGCACTCAGTAGAGCTTGTAAGGGCTAATGTCCACGTGGGTGGCTGTGCTGGTGCTATACTACGCATTCAAAAGGCCAAGTGTATAGGGTGGGTTAGTGAGAACAACCTATCAACATAACAGGGGCACAGGGAATTTTCAGCTGCTTTGAGATTTCTGACTAATGAATTATGAAAGATATACATAGCTTGGCTTAAGCTTAGTGTTTGTGCTGAACTGTGGATGTGGACCCTGTCTGGTGTGGTATCCTCACCTCGGCCAGTACCATGTGGCATCCTTGCTTCAAGCAACTAAATATGAATTTTGCTGTGAACTTTACTGTGAACGGTTTCAAGCTGAAGGTTTCTCTCATGCTAAGAAGCTAATTCAAATCCCAGTGATGGTACCCGTACAAGAAATCTCATTGACACAGTAGTAAAAATGGGGTGAGAAAAGATTCCATTGCACGGCTGTGTTGCTGCTGCTCTCMTTCCCTTCATTATGTATTTGCTATATTGTTATTTCATCCTTGTTATTTTGCCTTTTTTGCTCTACCTATCACACAAGTGTACTGTTGTATCCACAGGCGTGCTTGCCACTACTCTTCAGCAGCTGAATACAGCAGAGCTTCATCGTTTTTACCAGTAAAACACCTGACCCTGCTTTTTCAATTGCTAATTCATTGAGTTCTGTGAAAGCCACTTCAGTGATTAACATTTCAGGAAAGGAAAATGGGAAGGTTTTTCAGGTACCTGAYTGAACTGTTCAGATGGAGAGGAAATATGGAGATGATCTACACACCCATACGGTGCATCGTCCATATGTGTACTCATGACATGAGGAAGGCAGTGTGAATGCTGTCTCATCCTCTGAGCACACAGCTGCTGCATTCAGAGGCATTTCACAGGTGGCTGAGGCTTTTTTCAGGTTTTAGTTCCTACTGGGGGTGTCAAACTGCTTCTGATTTAGGTTTTCTTTTTTTTCCTTTTAACAGGAACTAGAACCTGAAAGGACCTGAAAATGCTTTGAAATGCTGCAAGTATGGCAGCTGTGCATTGGAGCTGGGAGGAAGAAGGAGGAATGGGAGATTACAGAAGGAATATTTCTAGGTTACAGAAAATCTGCAATATTTAACATATTTTCTTGTTAGAAAAGCTCCCAAACCTTTTAAAACATTGTTTTTCCTCTGTGGGCTCAAGGACATGTAAAGAGGGAAGAAAAAAAAAAAACAACCAGCTTTCTTACACTTAAACAATAACATAAGAACAAGTGTCCTGAGTTAGACCAATGCCCTGCCAAGGCCTGGACCCTGTCCTTTGCAGGAGCCAGTGGTGCATGCCTAGGGAAGACTGTAAAAGGAGGGCAAGCAGGATGCGCTCCTGTTGCATTGTACCTGCCTCCACTGAGCTGAATCTTAGTGACTTCTTGAAGCTGAAATGGAGCACACCCATTTAACAGACCAATAAACTAGCACAATTAGTTTTGAATGCAAATAAACTGTTGGCATCCACGGCATACGAGGGCAAAGAGGTTCACAGTTTGCTATGTATTCTTCAAGAAAGCATTTCCTTTCCTTGCACAGGGAAGACATGGACCTGTTGGAGCGGGTCCAGAGGAGGGCCACAAAAATGATCAGGGGGATGGGACGCCTCTCCTATGAGGAAAGGCTGAGAGAGTTGGGGTTGTTCAGCCTGGAGAAGAGAAGGCTCCAGGGAGAGCTTATTGTGGCCTTTCAGTACTTAAAGGAGGCTTGTAAGAAAGGTGGGGACAGACCTTTTAGCCTCTTTTTTTTTTTGGGGGGGGTATGGGGGAATGAGTATGACGTCTTTTTGCATGCATATCTTCCCTTCCCTGAAGTGAGCTATCCCTGAAAAGGAAGCTTTCTTCCCTCACAAAAACTACCCCAAATGTCAAAATCTCCACATCTGTTGATTGAAGTAGCTATCTATTGAAGAAATGTCACATAAGTTTCTTGTCTTTCTTTAATATGACCTACATATATGTCACTATTTTGGATGTGTGCTATGCATTATAGTCTTGGACTAAGCTCAAAGCCTAGTTCTGACTGGTTTTGGGGGCTGTTTTATTGATGTCTTCTCAGCACTGCTCCACTGCTGAGGGTGAAATTTTCAAAAGACTTTGAAGTAATGTAGTGTCCAAGCTCTCTGTCAGTGGGAAGTTGGCGACTAATTCACTTAAATGACTTTAAAATTCCACTTTGTTCTCAGAATTGCAATCAGTGGTGGATGGAAGGAAAAGTTGCATTTTTCCAATATTAACGGTGAAATTACTTTTGCTTGTTATTTTAGGTGGGATCAGTATTTTGCCCTCTGTGTTCCTTAAGGCAAGGAATCTGGAGGAAAAACCACAGAGTCACAGAGGAGTATGTTTCTGGTTTATATCCCCTTCTTCCTCACCATTGAAAAAATATTAAGTTACTTTCCAGATTCATTGCAATACAAATTAAATATTTGGGGTAAAGTTGTGCTTATTTGCCTTAACCATTTTGGCTGTCTATTATGAATCTGCTAATTTAGAGCTCCTAGTTTAGAGCTCCTGATGTGCATTGATTCAGCCATAACTGAGTGCTCCAAGCATGCTTCATTAGCCTCTAAGTAGTTAACATTGTGGATTGTTTCATGRTATAGGTGAAGAAGAAAAGTTCACACTACTTATTTTCTTGTGTGGTAACATTTTACCAATACTGACCTCTACAGTGAAAACAAACATACTTAAGTTTTCCTTGCCAGTCCCATGCCAATACACTGGCCGATAAATAAAAGCTTACAGAATCAGATTACAGCTAACACAATACAGAATTCTGTATTTTAAATGTAAAATTTTAACAGCATAAATGAAATAGTAGAACAACTATTTCACCTGTCAAATACTGGTATGTCACAACCACAACAGTTTCATCACCTAAGCTGTACATCATTGATGTCGATAACACATTTGAATATCATGAAGAAGGTAGATGGTGGGTTCAAAATCATAGCATCATAGAATCATAGAATAGTTTGGGTTGGAAGGGACCTTTAAAGGTCATCTAGTCCAACACCCCTGCAATGAGCAGGGACATCTTCAACTAGATCAGATTGCTCAGAGCCCTGTCCAACCTGACTGGAATGTTTCCAGGCATGGGACATCTACCACCTCTCTGGGCAACCTGTGCCAGTGTTTCACCACCCTCAGCGTAAAAAATTTCTTCCTTATAGCTAGTTTAAATCTACCATTTTTCATTTTAAAACCATTCCCCCTTGTTCTGTCGCAACAGACCCTGCTAAAAAGTCTGTCCTCATCTTTCTTACAAGCCTCCTTTAAGTACTGATAGGCTGCAATAAGGTCTACCCGAAGCCTTCTCTTCTCCAAGCTGAACAACCCCAACTCTCTCAGCCTTTCTTCGTAGGAGAAGCGTCCCATCCCCCTGATCATTTTTGTGGCCCTCCTCTGGACTCACTCCAACAGGTCCATGTCTTTCTTGTGCTGGGGACTCCAGAGCTGGATGCAGTACTCCAGGTGGGGTCTCACCAGAGCGGAGTAGAGGGGCAGAATCATCTCCCTTGACCTGCTGGCCACGCTTCTTTGGATGCAGCCCAGGGTATGGTTGGCCTTCTGGACTGCGAGCACACATTGCTGGCTCATGTCCAGCTTTTCATCCATGAGTACCCCCAAGTCCTTCTCGGCAGGGCTGCTCTCAATCCCTTCATCGCCCAGCCTGTCTTGATACCAGGGGTTGCCCCGACCCAGGTGCAGGACCTTGCCCTTGGCCTTGTTGAACCCCATGAGGTTCACACGGGCCCACTTCTTGAGCTTGTCCAGGTCCCTCTGGATGGCACCCTGTCCCTCAGGCATGTCAACCACATCACTCAGCTTGGTGTCATCTGCTAGGGGTCCACTTGATCCCACTTTCTATGTCATTGATGAAGATATTAAACCATACCGGTCCCAATACGGACCCCTGCGGGACATCACTTGTCACTGATCTCCATCTGGACATTGAGCCATTGAGCACTACCCTCTGGATGCGACCATCCAGCCAATTYCTCATCCACCAGACAGTCCACCCATCAAATCCATACCTCTCCAGTTTAGAGAGAAGGATGTCATGGGGGACCGTGTCAAAGGCCTTACAGAGGTCCAGATAGACGACATCTGTAGCCCTTCCCATGTCCACTGATGTAGTCACTCCATCATAGAAGGCCACTAGGTTGGTCAGGCAGGACTTGCCCTTGGTGAAGGCATGCTGGCTGTCTCAAATCACCTCCCTGTCTTCCATGTGCCTTAGCATAGCTTCCAGGAGGATCTGTTCCATGATCTTCCCAGGCACAGAGGTGAGGCTGACAGGTCGGTAGTTCCCAGGGTCCTCCTTTCTACCCTTTTTAAAAATGGATGCAATGTTTCCCTTTTTCCAGTCACCAGGGACTTCACCTGAATGCCATGACTTTTCAAATATGATGGAGAGTGGCTTGGCAGCTACATCAGCCAATTCCCTCAGGACTCTGGGATGCATCTCATCAGGTCCCATAAACTTATATATGTTCAGGTTCCTCAGGTGGTCATGAACCTGATCTCCTCCTACAGCAGGAGCAACTTTACTCCCCCAATCCCTGCCTTGAGATCCATCCACTTGAGAGATGTGGGAAGAGAGGTTGCCAGTGAAGACTAAGGCAAAATGTTGTTGAGTACCTCAGCCTTCTCCTCAGCTGTTGTTACAAGTTTGCCAGTCATGTTCATCAGGGCATACGCTTTCTTTGACCTTCCTTTTCTGGCTGACATACCTGTCAAAGCCCTTCTTATTACTCTTTGCATCCCTTGCCAAGTTCAGCTCCAGCCGCACCTTGGCCTTCCTGACCCCATCCCTACACAACTGGGCAATGTCCCTATACTCTTCCCAGGACATATGGAGTTAATTTAGCTGGAACTATAGTGGCTTAATGAATGTTTTTCATCTTTATTGTATGGGAGTGAATACCTAATTAAGTCTAATTAAGCCTTTCTGTACATGTTATTTTGTACATGCCACAGGGATTCTTCCCAGGCTAAAAGTCGATGTGATTTTCCACGGCATGAACTCATTTTTCAAGTATGCAGTAGTATCTATCACTCTATCAGTTCTCAACTGTTTAACATCAGTGACTACAGCTATCAATCATTTTGACCACTAAAACATCTGGCAATTCCTGCCTAAAATCATTGACTTCTGTATCAACCAGTCATGCATAAAGACTATAAGATTAAACCCCAGAGGACCATTACATGGATACTCTGCTATAATCATGGTTAAATTAACCTTCTAAATTCCACCATAAGTTGGTATAAAATACCCTTTTACAGCATGTGGTGTCCAAGAGGCCTAGAAATTTCCTCTTAAATTTCAACTTGCTCTCTTGTATCTTTACTTTTAATTTGGGAAAAAAAATAGCTTTAGTGAAAAGTGTCTTTTTTCAAAGCAGGGATGTTTATTCTTCTGCAACTTACATGAAGTGACAAAAAATCACTGAAGATGTGTTTGAGAGGTTTTATTAATTTCTTATTAAGGTGACATTGTTAAGGTTTTTACTTCCATTTATGCCTATGGCTTATGAACACACAGTGGCAAGAAGACTTAAGAGAAACCATGAGTCGTCTTCATCAACACCTTTTTATGATATAATTTGTGCAACACATTACTTAAACCACACAAAATAAACTGTAATACTTCACAATTTACTACACTTGTGGTCCTCCAGAAGATCCATTTTTCTTCTTTTGCTGGAGAAGATATTACAGGCAGTAGGAGGTGCACTGTTGGAAAGGTAAAACCAAGAGTTTCTTCTATATCTAGCTTCACAGTGAAAGGTTGCTAGGAAACTGCATAACTGCCACCTGAGATAGGTTTGTTACTTGTGTCTGCCCTCCACGGACAGCTGCAAAACACCTACTAAAATTGCAGTGGACCAATATTTTCAGCTTCAGAACTGAAAACCAAAAAGAAGGGGATTTTAGAGACAGTATTTCGGAGGAATGATCAGGAATATGAAAAGTATGGGGGTAGGATACCATACAAAGCTTCATCTCGAGAAATGGGTCCAACAGCTTTGTCTTTTCTCATGAAGTTTCAGAGGTCTGAGAAAAATCCTCAGACTTTGGTCCAGCTGACATCAGCTGGAAGAGTCTTCACTGACAAGCAGGAAAGATAGGGGTTGGAAAAGAGGAAAAAAATGACCAGGGCCCATCTCAACCAGGCTGACCCCCCCCAATAGGCTAGAACGGGAAATCACTGAACATAAAAGGTTTGATAAAAGATGCAAAGCACCTAAAAAGTCTCAGATGTAGACAGCGCTAAAGTCATTTTTGTGCTCAACTTCAAAGATGGCTGGCCAAGACACACTTGCATCTGGTGCTGGAACAAAACTTCCTCATCGTTAGCATTTCCCTCCTTAATTTCCCTTGTGCACAGTGGAGAGAGTTCAGCTGCGGTGTGTTTGTCCACTTGCCGTGTTTGTCGTGTGCGAGTGGTTAAACCTCTTGCCAGAACAGAGCTGTGCAGTCCCGCTCACTGAAATCTGCTTCCTAAATGGTGGTGCAAAGGTGGGGAAAGCTGGGCTGCGGGAGCCTCATGCCTTCATGCTCAGTATTTCATGCCTGGTCAGCTGCATCCCACTCTACCAAAAAATATTTTATGCAGACCTAATTTTATTGTAAGAAAAGCATTTCAGTGGCTGTTACCATACCTGTGATATTTGAAATATGAATTCAAAATTCACAGCTTATCAATAAAAACACATTGACTTTCATAGAGGTTGTCTGGCAAATTCGAGTACAGCAGTACAAACATTTACTTACATCATGTTCACAGCTGATAAACTGCAGTTGCTAAGTTTGTTAATTAGATCTTAGTTAAGCTTTGTCCTTCCTGCTTTTGTGCAAACCTTTAACATTTGAGGATGCAATTTGCATGCATCAGTCAACACAAACACTGAAGGAAGCGCTTGTTTAGGTAATAAGATAAGGAGGTGCTCTCTCCACTTTTGGGTTTTAGCCGCCACAGAGGTACCGGTTCCCAGGATTCATAGCTGCTGCTTATTCAGGCAGCTCTGTGGTTTGCGCTGCATATTAATTTCTGTCCAACACGGGAATTCAATTTGTACTGTACATTTCATTTCTTCACAGATTTAGATTTATTTCATGTTCTCTGCTTTTAATTAACTCTCTGGCACAGCTGCTGGACAGGATATAAAAACCCATTGCTCTCCCTGCGTTACGAGTACACCACCAATCATTTACCRCTTAGATGGTGGTGCAGGAGCTATCAGTTTCCATGGCAACCAGGACCGTGGTGATTGATTCCTTGCCAGTATGGCATCACCACAGGGAGCGAGGCTTGTGATTTTTGTATGCTTGCAACATCCATCTAATTAAAATGGGATTAGAGAATCATCCCTGTATATGTTCAACAACTGCACTGCAATCCATTTATGTAAATGTCAACTCTATTCAACACAGTAGTTGGAGTGTTTATGAAGAAACAGTTGCTTTTCTCCCAGTGTCTTGCAATGGGTGGGGGGGAATAAAAAGAGGAAAATGTATACAGCCTTATTTTGGCTACTAAAAAAAAAAAAAGTAAAAAAAATCCTTTCACTGATGCTCAAGTGCTATGCAAATCGTATCCTGTTTCCAAATCTGAAACATGACTACAGGGAGCAAAGATGGCAGAGCTGTTATGGCTTTGCTGATGTGCTGATGGCTAACCCAGGAAAATGTGCTGAGCCTGTCCTGGAAATTCATTAATTAATTTAGTGTGTATGAATTATTTATTTGTCAAAAGCCTTTAATTCGTATGATTGATTTTAGTTCAGTGGCATCTCCTGAGAGCAAAGTAATCCTTGTGTTCTCATAATTTTTCTTTCATAGAGCATTCCTCAAGTCTTATAATAGTTACTTGGAAATTTGTGAAGTCTTCACAGATCAGGCAAGATGACAGATCTGTAGTATTCAAGGACACTCTAGATGAAAAGAGAAGCTCAGGGATTTTTTTGAGGGCTAAAAGTGAAGCCAGTTCTTTGGAGGATCGCTAGATGTAAATGCAAAGGAAAAAAAGAGAAAGAGGGACAGAGGGTGACTGATCTGTTAGGATTTTTTCTTTATATATCACCATTTCTTCTGCATAACACTGACAAAATAGTCTGTTAACATGAAAAATGACAGTTTGCAGTACCTAATGGTCTCATGTCTGTATGCATTTCATTTTGCAATCTACTTCTGTATTATAAAACTTAGAAATGTTGTATAAATGATAGATAAAATTAATAGCCCATGGGATTTTATCTAAAAGCCCATTGATACTAGTCACATGGCTAATTTTTTTAAAAAGGCTATTTCCTCTCACAACAGAAGAAAACTGACTGTATAGCAGGCAACAATATAGAAATGGTAGAAATGACATATACCACACAGGAATGCTGTGCTTTATCATGCTTCCGTAATAAAATCTTCCCTCATGAACAAATCCAGCCCTGGTCTGGGAGGCCAAAAATCACAGTGTCAGAGAACAGAGATGAATGATTTTGGTACAGAGGAATTGTTCTGGTGGGGCAGCAGTGAAAAACCTGAGCGACTGGTCGGAAGTACAGAAATTGAGGCAACAGGGATGAGAACATAGTGGGTGTTTCTGAATGAAATCTCCCTGCAGTTTCTAATAAAACCATCCTGCCAAATTACCTGAGGGGACATGCATGATGCAGCAACCCCAAGGTCTCCATCCTGCCCTCCTTCTGGCTTTGGGTCCCTCTGGGAGAAGACATCTCCTCTGGTTGAACATCAGGGCTCCTACCCACAGAGATAAAGAGTATTTGCCCTTCTTCAGTCCCCAGTACTTACACAGGTTTCACACATAACTCCTTCTATGTCCAGCTGTACATGAACTTGAGGAATAACTTCTCAGCCCAACCCAAGCCTGCAGAGGAAAGCAGGGATCCATCCCTTCACCTCACAAAATGTGGATAGGGCTCAGGATAAAAACTCGGCCAGACACAGGTCGTACATTGTCACCTCTTCCATGTCCCTTTGACAAGTAAATCACTGTCACCATAGCTGTGAAGCTATTGCAAGTCCTTCCACAGACACTATACAGGTATGGGACTGAAGATTGGTTGTACCTTGTGCAAGATATGATAATAAGTGCCACAACCACTTTGGTTCAAAATTGCTTAATCCACCTTATTGTCAAAAAAAAAAAACAACAACCAAAAAACCAAAACCAAAACAACAACAACAACCAAACAACAAACAAACAAACAAACAAATAAACAACCACCCCAGAAAATGGCAAAGCTAGTAGCAATAAAAAAATCTCTAGGCATCTTCCTGCCAAACTGAAAGCCCTGCCTTCCTCCTTAGGGTAAGCCCAGGARGTATTGGATGATCTTGCCTTTTGATGCATTTTACCTGATAGAGAACAATCCTTCCTTCAGGACTGAACGTCTCCTGGGTGGGAATCAGTCTTCAAGAGATTTCTGGCACTTGTACCTGGTTTTCTTACAGAGGGGGCTAGCGGTTCTCTCAGTTCCTTAATGAAAGCACTCCCTGTATATTAAAACAGACCAATTACACCTGCCTGGACTTTCTTCTCCTTCCACATCTCATGAGTTGTTCCACTTGAACAGGAAAATGCTTTGGAGCTTTATTATCCAAAAATTCAAGCAGCTAGAAATAATGTCTCAAACTGCAACATCTTAAATGGAATCATTAGYTTAATAAATCCTACATTTCTTATGAAATTATGATCACTTACCCCCAAAAAAGCAGATTAAAAATATTTTAAATCTACAGATGGAGGCTGAAGGGCACTAAGGAGAAAATTTCAAAATATTTTCTCTGCAAAACAGAAGGAATATTTTCCTAAACAAATACATAGAAAATTCAGTGTTCTCTTCAAATGTTACTATGCCAAATTTGCAGATTTGATTTAACTATTGAAGTGCAAGAGCAGATTCCTATTCCTGCCTCAAATACTTTTCACAACATAACCATCCTTATGGTTTCAGCACCACCAGCTCTAGAATATCCTGGAATTATGCTGTGTTAAATGTGGTCAATGGCTGGTTCTTTTGTGTAATGCTTCTGCAGATAACGCAGCTTTTCACCAGCAAACAGGACCGCATTTTTGTGTAACTTCATGTGCTGCACCGCAATGGAAACTAGAAAAGGTCCCCCAAGAATTTTGAGTAAGGTTTCAGAAGTTTAACAGTATGCCGTCTGGTTTTCAGGTGGACAAATAAAGTATTAAAATTGGAGACTGAGATCTTTATATGTGATTTCAAAAATGCACAGATTTTTCCATTCATTTAATTCCACATTGACCCAATGCTTCGTTAGGATTAGCTAGCTTGCCTCTCTCCCTTGGCTCGATATCAGAGGCACTCCAGGTACTAGTCTTACCAGTAATAGTTAAAGCTGATGCTGAATCAGTCCCATATTTGCAAGTAGCACGCTCTTGCTATTTCCCTCTGCAGAAACAGAACTAACTCAAGGTGATACAGTTAACCTGTCATAGCAGTATGTAAAGGATTGCTGTAAGGTTGAGTAAAACAATGTTGCTGAACGAAAGAATCTTGGGAAATAACTGCTCAAATTAGACACTGAAAAATTTTAAAGATTTTAAAATAGCAAGTTGCACAACAGTAGAAGAAACAAGGTTCAGAGTGTGAAACAGCCATGTAAAATAATGGCAATAAAGCTCAGTATTTTAAAGCAAAATATTGCAATGAAAAAAAAATTATGTAGAGAATGGAGACTCGGTCTTCTTGTGTGTAGCCAAAATCCTTCATATTCCAACAGACAAAATTATCTACTCCAGCTTTGTCCCCCCTTCCTTTCCCAGCCAAGCGGTCCTGCTGTCTTTCATCCCTTACAGTTAGCTGAATATGCTGACCAGGGAAAGGTGCCAATCAAACATCTGCGTCCTCTGCCTGCAGAGCAGCCTGCAAGGACGACACACCAACAAACRTCTTTACCTCCTTGCTGCAGCTCAGATGTGCTCTGGAGGAACCATTGGAAATGATGTTTAGTATTTCTTCTTAACCAGTCCTTGGTGTCCCTGATGGACTCAGAATACTCCCTGTCACTTATTAACATCAAATACAAGTAGCATTTTTATTTTTATTTTTGAATATGGATAACTGCCCACTCTGAACACAGCTGAGACAACTCAACCCATTTCATTTAAGCCAGCAGAGAGCCCATAGATGCTCTCTTTAGGCCTATTTTTATATGAAGCATCCTCTGCTGGCAGCATCCTGCCAYCTCTGCAGACAGTGTTTTTAGTCTTTCACACAAGTAGAATCCAAATGCTATTTACCTTTTTATTTTTTGAACAAACTCTTACTTACTATGCTGATGGAGGATCCTTTGCAGTATATCTTTTAGTACCTTTTTGTGTATCTGTAGAGTGATTTGAATGTAGGTTGACTAACGGTTATTGTTAATTAATAGCTGGAGAGATATTGCTAGTGAAGTGAAACTGCTGATCTCAGCTTATTCCCTGGTGTGGAAAATTATTGAATATTGAAAGCAAGTGAGTTTTTTCCAGAGGTTAGTTTTTGCAGGTTCAYGGCTGAAATATTAATGCAAAACCTAATGCTCACGTTGCAGAATTTTGCAGTTAATGTAAAGGACCATCCAGGGGCACACCTGAAATAGGGTTTGAAATATATGTTCGTGCCTCATGTATGGTTTTATATTTCTGTCTCAGCTGTGGAGCTGTTAGTGATCATAAGTAACACTGGGCTGGAAGGGAGTATGGAGAGCTGAAAGGGGCCGAGAAGAGAAAATTAGTGACTAACATCCGATCACAGGTCTTGCCTCAAAGAACCTCATCTGCCACGTGGTCCCATGTTCTCCATTTCTGATGTCTGACAAAGGGTAGAGCATGATTCTACCTCAAGCTGTGACGATAAAGCCTTTTGGTTCACTTGCAAAGCACAATAGATTGTACGTTTGATATTATTTTCTGCTACTAGAGCCTGCCAGACCATCTTGGCAGAAGTACAGCTTCATCAGCCCTGCTACTTGTCCTATTTGTGCAGGACTTTTGATCACAGCCAGTGCTTGTGATGTTTTCAGGGCCAGATGGAAATCACCTGGGGCAGGCGAGCCCCCAGTTTTTGAGAACACAGAACAGAGTTACAAATGGAGCATCATCCACCACTGTGCACATTTCAGGTCCCTCAGGCTAGCTATTTCCAGTAAGCACAGAGGAAAGTCCTAGCCAGTAGTTTTCAATCTGTAGAATGAACACTGGTAGGGTTCTCCTTGTTACTGTCCTCCCTCGCTGCCCCTTGCTCCCAAGCACGCCTCTGTGGGCATGYATGTGATCTCATAAGAGATCTTAGCAGAAATGATGTTTTTAAGAGACTTTTCATGCCTGAAGTGGAACAAAAGGTATTGCTGGTTTTCCCACAGCTTTGAGAAAAATTTTAAAATCTAGGTGAATTATCGGAACGCAAAGAAACCAGCTTGCAGAATCTGCAGGGCAAAACAAAGGATTATAAAGTGTCGCCAGTGGTGGTTCCTCTGTGTGCTAAGGTAGAACTGACTGGATTTTGGTCATTTTGGCACAGCTTTCACTAAATTCTTCTACTAGCCCTCCGGTGATGAAAACCATCAGTGTCATTTGCTAACTCAACTACCAATGTGCTTCTTCTCATAAGATGAAACCTCCACCCTGCTTGCTGCAGTCCTWCCCATTACTGAGCAGAGATGGTTCCTTCCACCTCACCACGGCTTTTTGCATGTTCACAGTGACTGTGGCTGCCTCACAGCATCCTCTTCTCTGCAGACGCTGTATTTCCCATGGGTCTTCTGCGTCACGCCATGGGATAGAGGAATTACCATGTAGACTGGCCCTTCCAGGGGATAGGATAGCTTATGGCAGGGGCTGTTGGGAGGCTCAGTGATGGCTCCCTTTGCACAACCTGGCCTATGGGACTCCTTACACAATCACAGCTGACGCTTTTTCCTCCTGTAAAGCTGCAGAAGGGGRCAAGGATTTCGCTTTCAATTTTCTTTCACTAATATTTCTAGGACCCTTTTTCTGGGGTCCTCCCTTCTGTAATGGAAAAAATCTATTTGCTTCATCCTTTCTTTGGCTGTCCATTGCAGTGATCCCATTGAGTTTCTTCACTGCAGAGAATAAATGACCTTCACTCATTGACGCTTCAGAGACTTCTGAATAAAAACAGCAGATTTGGCCCCTTTCTTTCATATTTGTCTCCCCTAGCCTTCATTTTCAGGAACAAATTTCTAGAATAAAATATGTCGCCCTGTATAGACCAACCCATCCAGGCATTTAAAGTTGAAATGAAAACTGTACAAAAAGTAAGCATGTGATGACTCTCGTATCTTTTGCCCTTATGTGGGTGATAGAAATAATTACCTCTAGACATATCATTGCACTGTGCACAGTCAGCACACAGGAGATTGCCAGGTGTTCGATGCGATAGGAAATGTGCAGCCTGATTATATATGCTAGAATCCAAGTGCTGCAAAATATCTCTTTTAAATGAGATGAGGAGCAAGAATTTAAAGATACCACTTAATTTTTCAACTGCAGTCAAGCAACACCAGTGTTTCAAGATGAATTTGTTAATCACATGGGACTAGGGATTGTGYGTGGTAATAAAAGACTCGAAAAACATTTCCTAGCAGGCAGCAATAACTGTGCCAGTCTGTTTAAGTAATTTTTTTCTTCCTTTGCTAGTTTAATTTCCCCTGCCCTGCTGCCTGCTCCAATTTATTTAAGTTGAAAGTAAATGCAGAGCTGGTGGAAGGCACCGGATTCATGACTGTGGAAATGAAATCCATTCAGTTGAAAAGGCTGTGTGAAATCTACCCTTAACATAGCGAGGCAACACAACATCTCAGCACCACTGCAGATCTCCACACTGCTGTCTTCAGAGGAGGTCTGAGTAGTGTATGAGCCTCCCTCAGCCCAGCTCTGTGGCCAGCGCGGAGGCAGTGGCAGCAAGGCAAGCCCCACATGCTGTGCCATCAAGGCCTCCCTGCACTTGCTTGGGCAGGCAGGAAATTGGTGTTACAACTCACTTGGTTTCACCTCTCCATGTGGACTGCTGGCAGGGACTCTGACAATCACCAGCTGGAAAGGCAGCTGTCAGGGTAGGGAGCACCTCATTTTCTGAGCCCATCRGCTCCTTGACAGGAGCCCTCAAGCAGCTCTCAAGATGATTATTCAGAAACATCCTCCACTTGAGTAATGCCATCCCTCCTGTAGCTCTACACCATGCTCGATGTGTTAGTGAGTGACCGACCGCGCGAGCTAGTCAATAGCATACGCTCAAAGAAGTTGTCTCAGTGCAGACCCTTTTAGAAAGTCTAAACCAAACTGTGTAAATTCACTGCATCTCATTTCCCTCAAAGCAGAGACGGGCTAAGTAAATTCACCTTCAAGGATGCCTTGATTATTTAGAAACACAATGACTAAAAACTAGTGTGCACTGCTCAGGCATGAAGGAACACATTTCTTCAAATTCTCCATAGCTATTTAGTTAGATTCATATTTACATCCTTTTTTATGCATTTATTCCCAGTATGTATACAAACAGATGCTGAGTTTTTCTTCCCTGATGTGAGTGTTTGAGAACAAGAGAAATTTCTCAAAACAGTGTTTTTGTGCATTTGCAAGTGTATCCATGAGCAAACAGATTGCATCCTTCATTACTGTCTTTTAAAAAAGAAAAAAAAGCTAGACATAATCAGAAAGTGATGAAGAAGCCACATAAAGATACAGCTTTTCACAGTATATGTTTTYTATTTCTCAGATAATCAGTCATCATAGAAGGGCTTTTCAGGGCTCCTCACCAGCTAATTTACCCTTTCTGAGCATTTAAAACTGGCTCTGATATTGCTGTGCAATAGCAACACTGAATTTCCCTCCACTCTTCTGAGACTAATAAACTTTGTAGCAACTAACTTTACTAATAGATCTCTGTTCACATTAATGTTATATACTTGTCACTCCTTTCTTTTCACCTACACCTCTTTTTCCTTCCATGCTCTGCAAGACAAGAGCCCTTCCACTCTTGTTTCAAAATCTGCTATTGTTTCTGTTTTTGTTTTAAAACTGATGTTATGAAAGGCAAGACATAATCTAGCCAAGTTATTGAGAAAACCACATATGCAGGCTTTTCTTTTTTTATTTTCAAATAGGCTTCTGATGATTTCTGGGCATCACCAAGTACAGAACTTTTCAAAGTCTGTTACAGAAGTCTAAATAAATGCATGCATATATACATATGTACATAAAATCATTTGGCTTTGGGGAACCTRAATGGAAAATAGCACATATTGTTGAGGTGAAGCACTGTGCTAAACATCAACTATAATATCACTGACAGGGGTCACAGAACTGAATCCCATGGAGTCAACAACCCAAACAGCCCGATAGCAAAGTCCTGAAAACTGTTCAAAATTACATTGCCCTAAACTGACAGGACTGTAGGCTTTAAGAGCCTAAAGGGAGCATTAAATAAGGYTGTTTCTGTATCAGGAATGCTTCACTGGTCTGAGCAAAAGGGTTTCCTGGTTTGGATGTTGAGCTCTGTGTCTGTACTGCAAGACCACGCTTTGGGAATGAGACAAGTCGCACTGTCCCCTCCTTTGCTGATATATCTGCAGCAGTGACAAGCTTAGCCTCAGCAGCCTTCCTGCTGAATGGATCAGACCGGAGTTGAGCAAATGACTCTCACTGAGCCGCATATCTGGAGTATTTAGGCCCTTACTGGTGGCTAAATTTGCATGAACAGGTCTCAGTGATTTTGAATTTGTGGCTTGGTGTCATCAGGAGGGGTTTGATCCGGTACCTTCGACCACACACAAAGTGAGCCTTGGCTCCGTACCATCTCACCTCATCGAGGAGCTGAGCCATGTGGAGACCAGACTTTGTCCTGTGCAGAAGTGGAGAAAAGGGGCTGCCCATGAGGATGAGGAGGCTGCTGAGGGACTAAGACGGCAGAGGCGTCTCCACAGCTAAATGCTAGCTCCATCCACCACCTTGCAGTAGCATTTGTGTGGACCTGCGTGACCTCTGCTCATGACGCTACGCGAGAGCCTGGTCTTCTCCTGATGAGCACAGTGGGTCACTGAAGGGAGCAGTGTCAGCACAAGACTCACCTTTAGCAGCTGGACACGCTTCTCATCTGCTCTCTAAAGAGGAATTAGAGCTGTAGAACCTGATATGCTGCCTCTGCCTCAGACTGGGCTTTGTACAGTTTCACATCTTGTTTCCAGAGGCTACTTAGCTATGACAAAAAAAAAAAAAAAAAAATTATTGGTTTTATGTTAAGAATTGAATGACAATTTTCAGAAAGTTTTGCTCTGAGGTATACTTGGGGTCTGTGAGATACAGCAWTGAGATTTTTTTCTGGTGTCTTAATGGGCAGCCAAAGAAAAACTTGAGGAGTGTTCCCTCGCCACTGCAGATTTTTGTAGATAGAACTTGACTGCCTTATATTTTTGTACACGCCAAATGCAARAGGGTACAAATTTTATTGCCACAACTAATGTGGAAAATCTGTTCATCAGGCTGTAAGTGGGGCAGCCTTCTCTTTTCATAAGATGTGGCTTGTTCCATGAATTCATGAGATGGTAAATAAGATTTACCAAAAAAAAATTGCATTTGCTGAACCAGGATCTTTACTATTCATTCAGTGAGGAAATTAATCTGCCTTTGGAGTATGACATGTAGGAATGGGACATCCAGCTCTCCCCACATTTTTGGAGGCAGGGCTCCTGTTTTCTCCTGTCTTCTTGTCAGTGGTCAGTACTGTGGGAATTACATCATCTGAACCTATTAGATCTGTGGTTTTTGATTAACACAATACCAGCTGAAGGAGGTTAAATCAARGTGTTTGGATCCTCAGAGACTAATGTAAAGGGCACACTGAAATAACAGCAGGTGTGTATCAGAAGTCCAAGGTCAAGGAAAACAAAAGAAATTTGTATCATCTCACTACATTTTGTGCTTTCGTTTCTTGCTGAAGCGGGGGCTGGATTCTTTGCCATTCATTCAGCGAGATTATCCCCATTGTTTAGGTGGCCCTGCTTATTTACTTTTMATCAGCTACCAGACTCTCATCTGAGAAGAGAGGAGTTACTTCCCTGATGTTACTTCCATTTGACTTTACTGTCAAAGTGGTGCTCAGTTTCCAGAGCTACCAAAAGAAGACAGTCCATTAATTACCTTGCAGCCTTATTATAGAATTCAAGTTTTACAATTTGGACGCTGGTTTTGGTCAGTTCAGTTAGTGGTCTTGCTGACGGTATGTTGTTTTTTTCTCTGAACTCTGTAGCGCCTGATGACACGAATGCTCAAGTACACTGCACATGTAGCACAGGGACTACCCATGGCATGAGAGAATGACAGGAACCGTTTTAATAGAAAGCCTAGTCTGGGTGCTAATCAAGATGCCATATATTTTGCAGTGCAAGCCTAAGGCAAACCTTTTTGCTCCCTTAAAAAGCATAGCTAATTTACTAGCAGTATCACTAAATGTCTGAGAAGAAATCAGTTGATTACATCTGAGCACCTGTGAGAGGATTCTTAATAAACAAGGGCAGAAAAATGAAGTTAAAAGAAAAAAGAAAGCTGATTCCAGTTAAATTAATTGGCAAAACGAGAAACTTATTTTCTCCCCTAAACCTCACCTCCTTTTTGTATAAGTCTTTTCTCATACAACTAGAAACAATCAGCTTCAGCTTCTAACAAAGTTCATATCTGCACTTGTCTATGACCAACACCTTCAGAGGATGTTTACTACAGAAATCTCTAGACTTCATATACAAATTCTGAATGGTTAACTTCTGTGTTGATATTAATGCTCATATGATAAAGTTTACTTCTTGGAATTTGTACAGGTACTACCCTTCTCATCCCCTTTGGCTAGGGGATTATTTGCCTAGGATAATTACTCGGTAATTATCTGGGTAATAGAGATTTTAACATACCTCTGAAGAAAGACAGTAATAAATGCCCAGCTAGGCCAAAGAGAATTCGGCAGTACAACATCATAACTATCTGTTATGCTCTAAAAAATTTCTTTAAATAACAGAAATGTCAAGGGTTAATTCTGGCCTGAGAGGATTATTTTGTTAGCACACAAGATTAGTGGCACTCTACATAGTCTGTGTGGGTAAAAAATGCAACAAGTATTCAGTTCTACAGTGGGAGCTTGTAAACAGCATTTCCTGCTTTCCAGCGTAATGGATAGAGAGAAGACTGTGGAATGGATGTGAAATTCATCTTCTGGAGCAGGTTCTCTGAGACCCCTCTTACATAGGCTTCCTACCCTTACAATAGCCTGTGGTTGCTATGGAAAAACATACTAAAGCTTTTTTTTTTTAATGAAAAAWACCGAAGTATGATGGTTCATCTGCATATCATTCATTGACCAGAAGGGCTGAGAGAAGCTACGCAGGTACTTAGAAGTGTTTATAAATATTAGCTTATAGAAAGCATTAAGTCCCCAGTCTTACAAACTACTCTCAAGCACGTATACATGTATAGGAATTCTTGAAAGGTCAAGATCCACATGTATGGGACAGTTTCCTTTATGTCACCTTGTTCCCATTTCTACCTCTTCTACATTCAGACATTTCTATGCCTAGTTTATGAAATATCTTTCAAGGGGTCTTATTAAAACATCTGATGTTATAGAATATTCAAAGAAGAAAAATTTTGACTCATATGCACAGAGTGACACTGATTCTAAAGATGGTGCCTTTTTAGTCAGAGAGCAAAACCAGTACCAAGTTACTCATCCAAACAACAAAATCCAGTAAGTATGTCTCCCATTGCAGTGGAAGGCTGTTTGAAACTGAATTATGGGCCATGAGTTACACAATGCATGAGCTGAATCTTTTCAGACAACTAACAAGAATGAGAGATAAAATAAGTATAAATAAATCAAGAATTACAGCATATTTTAGAACAGAGACAAATGCGCATAAATACAAGTTTCACCCAGTATTCAGAATATAGAACATAAAATATAGAATCCAGTCTCAGAAAGGAGATCCTTCCATCAGCTCATGTGTGACATTGACTCTCTGACTGTGAAATGCAGATAATGGCATTTCCTCACCTCAGGGGTGCRAAAATACGGTCAAGATAGTTATCCTACAGAACCCACAGTCACGGAGGTTGACTAGGTATCAGAGAGAGCTAGGTGGTCAGGAAGAAGTTTCAGTTTTAAAAAGATGATCATTTGTTTTTGGTTTTTTTTTTTATGTCAGGTAATTAAAAAAAATGGGCAGAATCAGGCCATCTATGAATTCRGACGAGAATGCTTTGTGTATAAGAAAGCACAGCACTATATGAGTACTTCCACTGACGTCAAGTAAGTGTTAAGTAAGGCACAGGCTGATCTGTCAGATGTTAGGTCTTACCTGTGAGTGGTCCAGGAAGTCATTTCACCCTGTCCTTTCCACAAAGCATGAGTGCAGTTCAGGGGAAGAGGTATCAGAATTACCAGCATAACTTCTTCTGAGCTGCAGTTTCAAGTGATTTCAGAGCAGAGTCTGCAGCAGCTGGGAATACAGCAATACTGGCGGAGAGAAGTAATGATTTTCTCTGGGTTTTACTGCATCATTTACACAGCATATTAGGGAAGGGGATCTTGAACCTCTTTTCCATTTCCCCTCTGCTGCTCTTTTTTATTCTCTACAGTCAACAAAATGCAATTATCCGCTAAAGCTTAGGTGGGGATGTGAGCAAAGTTTAAAGCTGGGGAGAATATCCCATGTTATTATTTTGTTTATGCAAAATTTTCCATAGGGGCATTCCCATGCCTTCAGTAATTTGTACAAAACAGCAGTGAATTTTCTCTGCATCAGGGTCTGATTAAAAACAATTCTGGAAGCTAAGATGCTGACTCAGAAAAAGTCACTGATACTGACCTGAGGTTCCCAGAAGTAATTTCCTTGCATGCTCTCTTGAACCATGCCATTTTCGAAGTAGCATATCAGAGCAAATGAATCATGGTACACTGTGTGTCACTCATTTATTTACCTTTCTGAAGTCAACCTGCACAGCCCTGATACCTGCTGTCATCTGTCTTAGGGTTACTATCTCTACCAGTATAGAGTCTGCTAGCAGAAGAGTGGGTGACAACTGGACTTTGCGTGGACAATGCAGAGTAGGAAAGCATTTTATGTTGCGGCTTTTTATGATTTGAATTGGAAATCTGTCTTTCTCACAATTTAAATGAGGAAGGAGCACACAAGTCTTTCTAGAAGATAAGGTTTTTTTAAATTGATCAAATACATGGTCTCTAATATTCCTTTCACTGGTAACATATTCCTGCACAATCTCTTCCATGTGTTAACTAATGGCTCTTGTATTATCACAGTAAGTATTTTATACATTTAAGTCACTTTATGTTCTGTTTACAATTTTGGTGCTTCATTGCTCTTACTGACATTAGAACGTACCTTTCCCTTCTTGTTCAGTGTTAAATTTCACTTGCAGTATTAACATAATGCTGTTGTGTTTGGATTTCAGTTTCCAACAGTGTGGGTGGAGGGGACTGTTTAAATGTCATCTTAAATCAAACCATTTCCATTGGAATGTGAGCAATTACATTTAAACTTTTCTATTACCATTGGTTTTGTTTGTTTGCTTGCTTGCTTTTAATCTTTCTTCCACATTTCAATAAAACTCACTCAAAGATTTAAAACTACCTGACAAAAATTTTAGACTATATGTAATTTCTCTTCCCAAAAACTTCCTATTTTTCTTTTTTTTTTTTCTTTTTTTCTTTTTTCCCTCTTCTAATCTTATCCATAGCTATTTTTTTTTTAAGTCAGATACTGAAAACTATAGAGGCAGTAATTGCTTTGTTTGCTGGTAAACTTGTCTATCTGTTTTGGTACCTAAGATGAATTTTGTAACAGTACACACAGTCCACTCAGGTACAATGAAGCTTTGAAAGCAAGGAGTCTGGCAACATGTAATTACATTTCCTTATCCCTTCAGAAGAAATATTCTTGAGAATATGCACTTAGGATTTTGATGGGTCAGTTGTTTTAAATTAAGGGTCCTAATTGGTTTTTATTGTTTGAATGATAAATGAACAGGGCACAGAGGTTAACAACTTCTTCCGTGCATGTTACTTTCTCTTAGGTGCTTTGCTGAGTGGAAGGAAGTCATGGTGGGGAGGGTATTGATATTGGCGGAGGCAATGTAAATGGGACAGCGTGTTCTTACTAGCAAAGCTTTGCATCTAGTTAGCCTTCAGTATGCATCACACATTTCCACTGTCCACTGGAAGCAGGAAAAAGTTTGATAAGATACCAAGGAAATTATATGTGCAGATGGTGACAAGCTAGGATATATGATCAGGCCCTTACTCAGCTCTCACTGGCTGCATCGGATTAGTGGACCACAAGCACTTCACAGGCCACCTCGTGATTTTGGCTTTCTTATGTTGAGACCAGAAGACCTTACTGGAGATCACCTCACCAGACCTCACTGCATTGAAGCCAGGCTAGTGACACCACAGGACTTGGGAGACTAGTCCTTCAGGAGCCCATACGAGAACCTGAGGTCATCTTTATCCTGGAATAATGGTGCAAATCATGTCCTAGTGCTCACCACYCAGCAGGACTTCTGTTTGGTTGAAGACTTGCTTCCGGGTTCTGGGAAGCGCTTGCTTTGGTTCCAGGAGGAGACCCTCAAAAAATGGTGCCATCAGACACTCCCTGAAGTCCACCCCACTTGCCTGCTCCGTAACATCTTTGCTGCAAGCAATCCCGAGTACAGAGGGACAGAGCCCCTGTGTGGGGGGGAAGGGGATTCATCCTTTTGCAAATGTAACTGAAGTCTTAACAATTGATGACCAAACTGTATGATATTCAGTCACGGAGTATATTCAGGAACATTCCAACTCTTGAACCAGGAAACTGTGTTGGCCATAGAGCAGACTAAAGCTGAAGAAAAGAAATTAAAGCCAAACCCTTTATACACTGTTCCCTAGAAGCTGAAAAAACAGTCACATATAAATAAAGAATTGCAAAAGCATTTYCGCACTTGAAAGGAAGATTAAGCCTGTGTGAGGCAAGGCATCAAAACTCCCATTTGTGCTGAAAATCACATCTTTGGGAGGAAAGAAGTGCAAATCTTAATTACTCTATGAAAAATAACATCCATCACTCAGGGGGTGAATGCAGAAAGAAAATGACGTGATAAAGAGTTGCTTAATGGACTGATGAATAGAAACAGAAGAGTTAAATATTTGAGGGGTGGAAGTCAAAGTTACAGGAGAGGTGCTAGTTTATGCGTGTTGTTCTGCTGTTTTACTCTGCCTTACCTGTGTGTGGTGGGTTGACCCTGGCTGGACGCCAGGTGCCCACCAAAGCTGCTCTATCACTCTCGTCCTCAGCTGGACAGGGGAGAGAAAATATAACAAAAGGCTTGTGGGTTGAGATAAGGACAGGGAGATCACTCAGCAATTACCATCACAAAACAGACTCAATTTGGGGAAATTAGTTTAATTTATTACCSAACAAATAAAATCAAATAATGAGAAATAAAACCAAATCTTAAAACACCTTCACCCCACCCCTCCCTTCTTCCCAGGCTTAACTTCACTCCCAATTTCTCTACCTCCTCTCCCTGAATGGCACAGGGGGACAGGGAATGGGGGTTGCGGTCAGTTCATCACACGTTGTCTCTGCCGCTCCTTCCTCCTCAGGGGGAGGACTCCTCACACTTGTCCCTGGCTCCAGCGTGGGGTCCCTCCCATGGGAGACAGTCCTCCATGAACTTCTCCAACGTGGGTCCTTCCACGGGCTCCAGTTCTTCACGAACTGCTCCAGCGTGGGTCCCTTCCACAGGGTGCAGTCCTTCAGGAACAGACTGCTCCAGCCTGGGTCCCCTATGGGGTCACAAGTCCTGCCAGCAAACCTGCTCCAGCATCGGATCCTCTCCCCATGGGTCACAGGTCCTGCCAGGAGCCTGCTCCAGTGCAGGCTTCCCACAGGGTCACAGCCTCCCTCAGGCATCCACCTGCTCCGGCATGGGGTCCACCACGGGCTGCAGGTAGATATCTGCTCCACTGTGGACCTCCATGGGCTGCAGGGGGACTGCCTGCCTCACCATGGTCTTCACCACGGGCTGCAGGGGAATCTCTGCTCTGATGCCTGGAGCACCTCCTCCCCCTCCTTCTTCACTGACCTTGGTGTCTGCAGAGTTGTTTCTCTGTCATATTCTCACTTCTTTCTTTGGCTGCCATTGCACAGGGTTTTTCATCCCCCCCTTCTTAAACATGTTATCCCAGAGGCGCTACCACCATCACTGATGGGCTCAGCCTTGGCCAGCGGCGGGTCCATCTTGGAGCTGGCTGGCATTGGCTCTGTTGGACATAGGGGAAGCTTCTAGCAGCTTTCTCACAGAAGCTGTCCCTGTAGTCCCCCTGCTACCAAAACCTTGCCATGCAAACCCAATGCACTGTGACAAACCTAAGAAAAGAAAAACCAGCAAGTTCCACTTCATGGGGTTATTTTAACAAAAGACCATTTGCATGAGAGAGTTCAAAGCTCAAGGAAATCTGAATGGCTGTCACATGTCGTAGGTAGAGAAACCAAGGCACAATCAGGAAATGGACTGACTTGCAGATGCCCAGCAGGATAAGACCAGTCCTGACCAGGACCAAAGAGAGGACTACAGAAGCCCCACTGCAGCTCAGATAGGAAGCAGTTTCAAAAGGGAAATACCACTTCCTGGTTTTAGGCAGGTCTATGCTTCATATACTGGAGCAAGGGGTGCAGAATACTGGGAAAGACATGACTACTCTGGCTGCAAGCAGACCAGCTCTAGTGTGGATGCAGGATCACTGGGTTCACATGGCAGTGCTCGGCACCCATGTTGATGTGCCCTGCTAGATTGCTAGACTGGGGTAGAGTATCACCCCAACACAGTCTCTATACAGATGTGCCACCAGCAATGTTCTGATGGTGAATAATTCATGTCAATTGACTTGTGTCGTGGTTTAACCCCAGCCGGCAACTAAGCACCACACAGCTGCTTGCTCACTCCCTGCCGTGGGATGGAGGAGAGAATCAGAACAGTAAAAGTGAGAAAACTCATGGGCTGAGATAAAGACAGTTTAATAGGTAAAGCAAAAGCTGCACATACAAGCAGAGCAAAAGAAGGAATCCATTCACTGCTTCCCATCAGCAGGCAGGTGTTCAGCCGTCTCCAGGAAAGCAGGGCTCCATCACTCATAACAGTTACTTGGGAAGACAAACGCCATCACTCCGAACGTCCCCCTCTTCCTTCTTCTTCCCCCAGCTTTATATGCTGAGCATGATGTCATATGGTATGGAATATCCCTTTGGTCAGTTGGGGTCAGCTGTCCCAGCTGTGTCCCCTCCCAGCTTCTTGTGCACCCCCAGCCTCCTCGCTGGTGGGGTGGGGTGAGAAGCAGAAAAGGCCTGGACTCTGTGTAAGCACTGCTCGRCAGTAACAAAAACATCCCTGTGTTATCAACACTGCACAAATCCAAAACAGCCCCATACCAGCTACTGTGAAGAAAATTGACTCTACCCCAGCCAAAACCAGCACAACTTGTTAGACAAATCACATTGTGTTCTGAATCTGCAAAGAGAGCATAATCACCTCAAATGTTCCTATTCTAAATTGTTCAATGACTTTTTCTCCTCATGAAAGATACTTTTCCTCATCATTCATAAATCCGTGCTAGGATTGTGATGCATGCAGATGAGTAGCAGGTGGGATTGCTTACAGTCCAGCCCTTGTTCTTTTTCTGGAGAGAAAGACACTCTATGTAAATTTAAACAGCCAACATACAAGTTACCTACTTGTAACTCTTTTTTCTCAACCAAGAATATTTTTTTCCGCAACACAGGCTAATGCACTGAAACCTTTTCCCCTGTAATTACAAGGTGTATTAATTATTCAGTTTTTCTTAAATCTCATTTTAACTTCTTTGTAYTCTTGTAACCACAGACATCTCCAATGTTAATAAAAATGCATGAACATCTACTTTTATGTTAAAGTTTTGGGGACTTAAGTAAATTCTTAGTCTTTCATGCTCTTACAACTCCTTCTTAAGTCTTATTTTGGCCCCTATGCATAACAACAGCATATCTAAGGAGCAGGGAAAGGGGATGTTTTACTCAGCATAATAAGCTCAGTTCCAAAGGATTCCCTCAGCACGAAGACCTAATTCACTTCAGCAATTATAGAGCACCATCCAAAGAGAAAAGAGAGATACAGGTTATTAAATCAGCTGTGAATTATATTATGAATATATATTGAACTGATAATCAAACCCCTTCAATTCACATTTTATTTGTTGTTACACAAGCTCTTTTAAAGTTATTATTTTGGGCAAGTTTCTTCCATTTTGTGCAATGCCTACATCACTCTGGAAGCAAACCCCTTTGTCAGTGAATGTATGCCCCAGCTAATTCATGTCACTCAGGTATCTTGCATATGTATCACTTAAGGTAAGGATTTGTTGGTGGTGTAACACTGCCCAGTTATTTATCCATGCTGCTTCGCACCAACCAACTACACAGATCATAAGAAGGACAGGAGTCCTTTGGTCCCATAGCAAAACCCAAGAGGTGTAGTAATTTCTTTTCTTTCTATGAGCACAGAACATTTTTTTTATCCTCTGGCTTGCTGCCAGAATTGATGACTGCAGCTGTGTTTTGCAGACCAGGCTTGCCCCTTTCTCTCACTCTGAAAAGTCACACTGAGTATTTTTGTGATGACTTACAGGATCTCTGCTGTTCCCTGTTTTTTTGATGGGCTTACCAGCTGCTGCACTGCTTGCTTTCATAGCTGGTATCCCACATCTTTCCACAAGGAGACCCCTGGATTTGCTTCTTGAGTGATCCTCCTGGATCCTGAAAATCTGTCCTCTGCTTGCCTCACGCAGCGGCAGTCTGGCCAGAGCAGCAGCCTCTAAACACCACCACAGTGGGTTTCYTTCTCCCATCTCCAGTCTTTACCTTCAGCAGGTCACCCCTTTTCAGAATGGGTATTTCTATGGCATAATACTGAACAGAGGCAGTTCAGTCCCTTCCTTCAGGCTAAAATATTAACCCCTTCAGCCCTGGTACTCTGTGAGATTTACACTGGACAGGTCATGCTAATATTTTGTTAGATTCCTCATACACAAAAGCAGCCCAAAGTGAGATTTCAGTGGATGTCAAGCCCCTAAATACAAAACTGTGAACAAGGTAATCGATATTCACATGCTGTTTCTCACATTCAAGGTACTTAAATTCAGACAGCTGAAGGTACTTGTCCCGTTTCACATATCTTAGGTGTGATGTCTAACCATGACTCTATTTCTGAAAAATATATTCCTGTACTGCTGTTCTCCTCTGTCCCTAAGTGCCCTTCTCAGAGCACTGGTTCCTTGGTCACTGCTGCCCCTGGGCTACCCAGGCACTAGTCTAGCTGGCACCTACAAATCAACAGTTTATGTGCTAACTCCCTATTTAGAAGTGGCACTAAAAATTTACTGAGGCAAACGACAGACCTTGAGYATTTATGAAAAATGGTATCACTTTATGTAAGTAAAATGCCCTAAATGTCTTCATGTCACCATCTTTCAAATTGCAATAATAATCGTTTCCTCCCTTACAGAAACACTGAGAAGCCTTTAAAGCCTACACCAGGGCTCTATTATTACACTGATAAACACAGAAAAAACTTTCTCAAATTGGAACTGTAACTGCTCTTCTGATCTTAACCCTAACAAATCCAGGAGTAACTTGATATCAAATAAATGACTGTGATTTACTCAGCTGGTGATCCAAGCTGATATTTCTTATCATGTGCAWGTGCCCACATAGCTGGCTGCCCAAAGTGAACTCTGATAGTTCCCAGTACACACTTGATGGCTCTTTTAGCTAAATGCACCAATATTATGGCAACCAAAATTTCAGTGAAAGAAGCTGCCTGGACATCTTGTCTGATCTTCTCATGATAACAATGAAGCACTTTCAAATTTCTTCTAATGCTGTGCTTGAAAGGAACTGAAAAATAATCCTAGGAAGTAAATTATCTGGGCTTTTAAGACTCTCATTAGTCCTAACAGGAGTTTCTTACATACTCAGAATTAAAAAGACCCTAAGAGCACAGCTGGTCGGAAAATGTCTACCAAAAAAAAGAATTGTGTGCTTTAAAGGCCAAATTTGTTTCACTTGGCAGTGCACTGTCAAACGTGTTAAGCTAACCCACGAGTTTTCTCACTTTTACCCTTCCGATTCTCTCCCCCATCCCAGCGGGGGGGAGTGAGCGAGCGGCTGCGTGGTGCTTAGCTGCTGGCTGGGGTTAAACCACGACACTGTTGAACCATTAATTGTGTGTACAATTAGCACTGTCACTTTAATTGTTAGAGATGTTTTTATATGGTGAAGATAGTCTTCCAGTAATCACAGACCAAGTGATTCAGTCTTGCAGTTGTACAAACTGTGAGGGTTTGTCTAATTGTGAAAATAGGTCTTTTAATGGCATACCACAGTGGCAACAAGTCAATGCTGCAGTTACAGGTTTTGTTTTTGACAGGAAGCAGAGTGTCAAAACAATTTCTTGGCTGTTATCAAATTGATGAAGCTGGGCAGTTGGGATAAAGCTGTTAAGTAGGCATGGGTGATCTCAGGTGGAGGTAAAGGAGCAGAACAGACTTGCAATGGGCTTGCTCGGAAACCACTGAAAGTACTGCAGAAAACCTTTTTATTCATTTCTCAGGTCTTCTCTCTGGAATATGATGTGTTTCAACTCTGCTAAACAAACTGTTCATAAATTCTCAAAGGGAACAATTTTTCCATCAGAGAATTAAGTTTCGTGAAATTTCAAATGTTTGCAGAGACATTTTGATTTCTGTGAGAGTGTGATAGGCTGGGCAGGGTTTTGAAATGTGCCAACAAGTCTTTCTAACATCTCTGTAGCCTACCTGCCTGCTGGAGATTACATAGCTCCCAGACTCTTCAGTTCCTAGCTCAAGTGGGAATTGTAGGTTTTCTGGGATTTTGAGGTTTCAATTATGACTCTAGCTGCCAGTCATAAGAAGGAGCTGGGAGACAACACCTGTAATCTACAGGCTCAGAGCATGGAAACTAGCACTTCTAGGGTTTCCAGACTCCAGCTGTTAATAAAGACCCAGTTTTCCCTCATACCACCAAGTTTGACTAGAGTCCTTTAAAAATCACATTTCGACATTTCCAAGAGGTATATTTTTTTTTTAAGGTGAAAATTCACAACTTCAAAATTACATTGAACTTCAGAATTCCTAAGTCCTCTTCAAAATTAAATTATTTTATCCACTCACTTCTTTTAATCACTTTGCAGTTATTCTCAATATATTTAATTTATATTCTATAAGATTCTCTCATTAAGGCTCCCAGTTCACCCTGCCCTTTTTTTTCTAGTCATTGTGTCTAACTGCTGATGTTAATACTTTTTTTTTTAAGTTGTGAAATTGGTATTTTTAAATGCTTAGTTCTCCTTTTTTCCAGCCCCTGTTCCTTTTTATCCTAATGAAACTGGGCCCTTAATACCCTCAGGATAATCAACAAGATACTGAGACTCAAGGAGAGGTGTGCTTGGTCTCACTTCTGCTTTTTGTTCATCTTTTTCTTCTTAGACTCCCTATAATTCAACAGACTTGTGTACCTCCCTTTCCTTTCTAAATCCTCTTGCACCAGACTCCCAGAGCCATTTGCAGTCCTTGCAAGCTACACTGGGTGTCTATCATTAGCCTCTGGTTTATCAGGGCTGTTTCATAGATTTGTTGTTTGTGAATATGAAAGTCTGTATCTTCCAATTCTGTTCAAGCTGCAGAAGATAGACTCTCTCCGCTCATACATAATCAGTCAAGCACATTTCCAGCAAAATTGACATACCTATAGCAGATCATTGTACTGGAAAAGGTGGTTGTTTCCCTTTGGCTGGGTAATCACCGAAATTTGGGGAAATGTGGAACAATGAAAATCTATAGCACAATATGTGGGCATTATCATTACCAATATTTGCTCACTTAGAAACCGTACCCCGCTGACTCCTCCGAGCAGTACAGGGAATGCTTTCATTTGCACTCTCGTTTGTCTGCCTCTTGACTTATTTCCCGTTCCTCTGGTTTCTCCCTCTCCCCTTCTTACCTTCTTTTCTGTTCCCACCCCATACATCCTTAAGAGAACTTCTGCAAAGCTCACCCTCTGCTAATCGCTCACACAACAGTTTTAACGCAACCCCTGATTTTGAAACATAAGAAAACCCATTAACTCTAAGCCCCCCCCGCCCCAGCTTGATGTTCCTGCTAGATGACTCCAAGCATCAACCATCTCCTTTGTAGCTATTTTTAACTGCACAAAAGAGCTTCCTGTGAATGCGTAACACACCTATTCACTCAAACAAATTCTATGATTATCTTTTCTTCCCCCCTCCCCGGAGTCTTAATGGTGGGCCATTAGTACTTCTTTCCTGATAATTAGAAGCAAGGGCAAAAATAGAAACTCTTTAAAACAAGTAGTCTGCTTAGTTGTCTCTGTCCTGCAAACAGTAATTGAACTTTCTCAGCTCCTGTTTTCATGTCACGTTCCTGTTTAACACTTTGGGACTAGCAGGGGCTAAAATACAGCAGCCTTGGGATAGGCAGGGCTCTGAAACGTCGTCTTAACTCGGGACACTGACAGGTACAAAACCAGGGTGACCTGGTTTACATTAGAAAGATGGCAGCAGGGTACACAGTAACATGTTATTTGTCTGAACAGTGCCCTGCAGTTTGCACTTGCCCTATGAATTGCACAGTTACAGTAAATTGTAATTCTAACCAGCAAGACTTTAAAGTACGAAGCACCGAAATTAATTTAGATGCCAAATAGCTCTTTGGTTATTTTACGACGGTCTGTTCGGGAGGAAGCAATGAACCGTTTCCAGGCACCCGCTTTTATAGCTGGGAAGCGTGGTGATGTCTGTTAACCGGTTCTTGACGGACTAGAAAGACAGAAAGGAATGTGAAACATCTCATATGAATGTGTGAGAAGTCATATATCCAGGGCCATGCAAAGCCCATGTAGGGTCTATATGAGACTGCTTTCAATGCTTTATTCAGGGTTCACTCTTTATGTAGCCCTTGTCTAAATTCATGCAACAAACACGAAGTCTAAAGTGAAACCCGGAGGTCCATGGGCTGCGCAATCCATGAGTGGCATAAAGGGGACAGAGTACAGGCTGGAATCTCTTAACTCCCGTTTGGTGTCCTACCGCTCATCTGTGCTGCCTCTGTTTTTCTTCACATCGTTCACACCTGCTTGGGTTCTGTGTTCAGGACGAAAGTGTTTGGCAGAAGATGGTGCTGTCGGTTGACTGTATTCTACATACGCTGATCTGACACAGTGCCCCTGGCTTCAAGGTAAATTTCCTGGATTATAAAGTACTGTAGAAAGAAATGCATATCTGTTAGTATGATTACTTCGATTGTTCCCACCAGTGAAAAGGCACAGAATAGAAATTTTTGCTGAGGTACGTATTACATTTTCGAGTCTCTAAGGCTTTGAAAGTAAAATAAAATAAACAAAATCAGACAAAATAAAATCACAATACTGGCAAATGTAGCATACCTACAGGATAGAAAAGCTGTTCCAACTTCTGTTTATACTGGTCACGTGTTTTTTTCTTAAAATACCTAAGAATCCATTAACGAGAAGATGCACTAATGGCAATTCCAAACAGATTCTTGCTGAGCAATTATTCCACAGCAAATAAATGGGAACTATTTGGCATTCAGTTGAAAGATAAAAGTGTCTTCTAAAATTAAAGGGTGAGTTATTCTGAAGCTGGAGAAACACCTGCAGGGGTGGAGAGGGATAATATGGAATCTAAACTGCCCCAAATCTCAGTGAAAACCTGTACAGGTTACAGATTAGGTTCACCAATAGCACTATTCTTCMATACAATCCCATTTTCAGAGAATGACAGACGAAAGAGACTATTCTCTGCATGTTTCCTTTTCATTTTTCCATGTTTTTAACCTCTGGATGGTTCCTACTTATGTTATCTGACTTTCTGTAAGAATCTTGGGTTGGAAACAGTAAAGCAAATGCAACTTTGGCTGAGCCTCCTCAGACTATTTCTTAAGAGGACCTGTGTTCAAATTGTTGTTTCTCTCACTCCAGATCATGTATTTTTGCTCCAAGTGATTTAATTTAATAAAGGAAAACTGCTTCACTTCAATGAGAAAGGCCTATACCTCTTCAAAGCAGTTTCAGAGTCCCAAAACTAAGTTGACCAGATAAGGTAATTCGGTCACCCAGTTCTTGACTTGAGGTAATAAAACAGTCATGGGATTGTCAATGCATAGTAACATCTTGTCTTAGTGTAGATTATAATACATTTCCACAAGTGTGTATAGTATACTATTTTGTCACAATCAAGAAATAGTGATTCCAAAGGAAAAACAAGTTACTAATACCTTTCTCACAAACATATGGACTTTTTACCATAAATATTTTTGAATATGAAGCATGTAGCTATGCACTCAACAAGAACTGCCCAATGGCTAAACTGGATTGAAGTGAGTACAGAGTATTCTACTTATTTTAGTGGCTCTGAAAATTTTTAAGTTTTGCTTGAAGAAAATATGACAGTCCCTGTATTTTTTGTTTAAGCCTGCTGAAAATAACATCCCAACAAAGCAAAACACACCCACTTAGCTGCTTCATATAAGTTCTCCTTCTGGGTCATACACAGATGTCAACTGAATTCTAATTCTATTGTTGTTATTATTACTGCTATTATTATTATTATTGCTACTGTTATTGTTATTCATTCTCTTCTATGTATTCAGGTTCCATCTTCTTTTCCCTTTGCTGCTGATTATTAGTGGAGGAAGATGAAAATGTGTGAGTGTGAATAGTCTTAATATTCATGTCTTCAGTATAAGATTCATTACTTACGTTTTACTGGAAAATAGGATGCAGTTAACAGCATTAAAACATTGCCTTATGGAAGACGGTGCTCATAGTCTCACAGGAGACAGTCCTGTAATCTTAGTACTGGCCATCTGTGAAGTCACATCGAAAGATAGGAAGGGGAACCTAACCTATCCAGTTGCTGCATAGGCATCACCCTCCCCTTGATGTTATGCAAGGTTGCTACTTGCATCTTCACCCCAGGTCATGGAGCCTGCTCACTGGATTTATGGAGGTGGAAAGGAAGGGTAAGTGTGTTACTGTGGCCATTGGACTTACACCGGGAGCATAAGGGTAAGTATGCAAGCTTCTGATACAAAAGAAGGAAAAAAGTGTTTTCAACYCCTACCTTTTTGCAACCACTTGCTACCAATGAAGTCCAGCTCTTAGGTGTTGGTTTAAGAGGGGACCCAAGAAAGACTGAGAAGTGGGCATCACACTTATTCTTTAAAAAGGTAGTTTTGCTTGCCTTTAATCCCAAAGGACCTAATTCAGTTCCAGTTCCTTTATTTTTCTTGTTTCCTCTACCACCCAGTTGTCTTCCCTTAAACTGTAGCTCCAGCCTTGTGCTCCCCCATGCATTTCTCCTGTTTCTTTCACTTCCTCAACTAAAGGCTATCTTTTGTTAGTTTTCTCACCCCTTAATTAACAGATCCCCAAATTGTTGCACTGTTGCATAGACAGCAAACAAGCCAAAGCCAACCTCACTGTCTTAAACAGATGTTCGCTTTCCGAGTAATCTACCTACTTCTGTGCCAGCTGTCTATAATATTGAAGGAGCAGAGAGCTGAGTGGGTTATATCTGTAGGACTTGGAGAAGAATAGYGTTGCAAATAATTGCTTAAACTATTTGTGCTGACTGACTCTGTACCCAAAATTATGTGAAATCCAATACTATTGTAAACTCCTTCAGAGGCAAATATAAACATCCGTTTCAAAGATTTGTTCAGTGTATTTCTGAGCACCCTGTTATAAAATTACACAATGAAAATGTTTAGCATTTAACTTCTTCATGGCTCCTATTAGAAATTAATCTTTATTGTTCTCCTAAAGGAAGAAGCTCTGAATGGATGCATAATAAAGAAATTAAAGGAAATACATTCAGATGAATGTAATGTGATTATTGGAGAAGCAGTCAAATAATTTGTTCTGATGTTCAGTTGTTGAGTGATAKKATAGTGACTCTTTCTTAGTCACATGATTTTTGTATTTTAATTTCCCTCAACTCGCATACAGACTTTCTTTTCCTAGCAACACTCCATCCTTTTGCAGGATCCTCATCTTGTTTATCATCATCGACCAATTCTACCCCTGGAATTACTTCAAGCAATTTCTTTATTGATTGGCCTTTTAAACCTTGTAACCATTGACTTTGCATTTATATTCTTACACTGGCAGTCATGCTGGCTTTATGTACTTTTTCTTCCTTATCTGTCCTCTTGTTCTTCTGTTTCTTTTGTTTCAGTGTCATTCTTTCTCCCTTGCATGATGACATTAAAATTGGTGGTTAATGTTTGCCAAGTCTCTGCTTTTACATTTTTCCTTAAGATTTCCAATAAAATTTCAGAAAAAGGTGAACACGAATAAGAATCATACAGCCCCTGGGTCAGCAAGAAATGTAATTGCATATGTAAATCTGTGCACAACTGACATTATTTGCATGTTTAAAGTTACCCGTGTACTTCCTTCCTCTTCAAATCTGGGTCATAGGGAGGGGAAGAATACACTCATGATTATAGCTGTTTCAGAAGGCTTCACGAGCATTTATTTGAATAGAAACCATGAATCAGCTTCTATAGTGTTCAGAGCTCCTTTCATTTGCATTCTCCAAATGTTTGTGAAAGCAAATTTTTGTTCAGAAGAATGTTCAATGCAAAGTAAAATATCAGAAATAAGGGTGTGAATGCATGTTTGCATGAGTATTGACACTGGAAGCATTCACATGGCCATCTGGACAGCTCTGTGGGTTTGGGAGCCGTTCAAAAAATAGCATGTGATTTGGAAATTATAAACAGTGCAAATAGCRAGCAGCAAGGTGGTGATAGTTTCAGCATTAGTACGGTGAGTCATTCAAGAGCAATACATGGAATGAAGTTTCACTAACTGCTACTCTTCCTAATTTACTGTCAGCTGGGGTTTGTCAAGCTGGAAAAAAATGGTTTTAAAAATAATGAAAATTTCTGTAGAATTCCCTATTTAAATAATCAGAGTGTGAGAAACTTACCATTATTCAAAAACAGTTCCACTTTTTGCAAAACTATTCATCACTTCACTTCGAATAGCAAATAAATCAGTTGTTAGATACCTATTTCTGAACTGAGTTACTGTGATATACCTCAGAAAGAACAGTATGAAAATTGGATCATTTTCCTGCCTTTCTCATGACATGGCTAGCTACAGAAAGAAAATGTTGTAGCAAAAACCAGATGTGGGCAGAGTACAATTGTGTGTAAACTTAGGCTTTTCTTTAAGAGACCACTTTACAGATGTCAGTAGCCAAAATGAACTGTGCCATTTGGCTTTATTATAACCATGACTTTAGTAAATGTGATTGACTAATGTAAACATTAGTAACCTCCAGAGTTACTGGGCCCTAGGCTGCGGTTGCCTGCTGCTAGCAAATTGTGCCAGTGCTTTCCGGCACAAATTTGGCCTGTTACAACCAGCACTTTGCTCAAACAGCTCCTGGGCTTGGTTTGATACTAAGAACAGTCCAGAGTTCATTCCCAGTACACAGTTCCCAAGCAGCAACCTTGTCCTGGAGATTTATTTGATTTATTACCACAGATGTGAGCTTTTCGCAGTCAGATTGCATGGTCTTACTAGTACAGATGTAGCCTAAAAGCTGAGAATGCAGATCAGTGCCATATTTATCACGAGTTAACACATTTTATTCTGTGGCGAACAAATCTATTAATTTTCACAAAATGTGCAGTAATGGAACTCAAGCGCTCTGTTAGAGCTAAGGAGGCTAAGCTGCAGCAATCTTGGGCATGAATGTCATAATGCAAAATCTACTCTATGTGGATTCCTTGCCTGACCCTTCTTAGGAATTACTYAATCTCAGCTGATACTACAGGAAGCAGTTAGTGTTGCCAAAGTGCATGCAGCTTTCCTCAAGTGGACAAGCTTTTAGCTAGTGCTCCTCCATGGGCAGAAAAGGTGGCTTTTTAAAGTATAATCATTTGAATGTTAAGCCACGATAAAATCATTTTTAAGTGGAAGCCCATTCAATCCATTACTAACAATAGAAGAAAATTTCAGCTGAGAAGAGGAAGAAAGTAATTGAAGAAAATGGCTCATTCACATGTTGTTTATGAAAATTTGTTATTATTTCTGCATATGTTTTAGAGATTTATATATCTTTTGCYATCTTCTACTTTTCTTTTATCTTTCAGAAATATTTTTAGTGAACAAACAGGTAGAAGAAATCCCAAGAAAAAACATTTGTGTCTCCATTYAGGCTCACCTTTTTGCATGGATAGATACAATGTTGTACTTTTTGCCATGGCCAGCCCTTTGAGTAAGACGTAAGGGATATATGGTATTTGCCTCCAGCTGGAAATAACCACTTTTTCTTAACACTTTTCACATCTTGCATCTTATCCTTCAGTCTGCACCTCTGGAAGGTATACATTAGTATTTTRCCAAAACCTGGACCATTGATATGAAACTACTCTTGAACTAACATTTTGTAGCAGTTCCACAGAGCAATGCAATCACAAAAAAAATCTAACACTTTTATATTAAGTCATTTAAAGGATACCACAGAATTACAGCAGCAAATATATTTGCAGATCTTCACAGAAAGGGAAGTGAAGGTGAAAGCAACGATTTGTTCAATAGCTGTTACTTTAGTACCCATGGACGCATCATGCCTGAATGACTAAACAGACATAGATGTAGAGTCATCTGGGGCCCAGTGGTAGCATCCTCTTTCTATCAACAAGTTCTTCAGGGAGTTCTTTTGGTATTTTAGTTACTCTCTTTAAGTATCTAAATTGCCTTTAATCTTCCAAGTAGTTCCAGTTCCAGGAGTTTAAGGACAAGCTGTTCTTCAATGGATTTTTTCACTCTTCTGAGGAATCTTGCAGTTAGTTCAAAGATACAAAGCTCCAGGACCATTACTGTTGGCTTAGTTGCAGCCAAGTTGGGTGTAAAACATTACTGTGCTTCATTGACGTTGACTACTCACACGCCACCTGCTCCTGAGGTCGTTCTGATCCACCACTGCAAGTAGGTTCTTTAATTATCCCTTTACATGCTTCTTGGGAGTGACAACCGTGTTCACAAAACCCCTATCATTAAAATTACTTATGCTAAGGGGGAGCATTTTCACAGGTGAGTAGCGAGCAGCTTTTGCCAGCAAAACTGAGCAAAAGAGACAGTGGGAAAAAAAATGGAGACAAAGCAAAGCTGGTGTGGTCCATGAGTAAAAGCCCCAGAAGTGACATCCTTAATCTCTGGTAGGGCACGGTGTTCWGAGGTGGTAACAGGAGAGAAGGGCCAGAGGCCTGGGACTCACATATGGAAATTAGGCTGATTCCAGGTGAAAACAGTTATCCTCTGAAGAAGATGTTCAAGCAGCAAAGAAACACTCTGAAAGGAATGAGGGAAAGAGCCAGATGAACAGAAAAATTATTCAAGTACTTTGCCCATTTCTGGCCAAAAAGCAAGTTGAAATTGCTAAAATTTACACTTGCTCTTACAACAGGGAATTCTTGTTAAGATGAGGCAGTGAGTCACAAGGAATGGAAACCTAAACTTGTTCACCCCCATGTTAAAAAATTCCTTTTAATTAGGTTTGGCTGAAAACTTCTGCACCTGACACTTTTTGGTATTTTCTAAATCAGTCAAAGAAGAGGTGGGAGACAGAGAGTGAAAAACAACAATTTCTGTGCCATTTATATAGATTTGAGGGCCACAGAAGCAGAAGAGGCAACTGCTTCTATATTTTGGCACTCACACAATAGGGAGTACAATGAAAAAAATCTGTGATGCTCAATACAGGTCAGCCAAAACAAGTAAGGAAGAGAACTGGCTTGAAGGAGGGAAGCTATTACCTGAAGTGAACAGAAAAGAAACAGTGAAAAAGAAACAAACAAACAAACATGTTTAAAGCTAACACCTCTATTTTGTGCCATGTAGATAATACTCAGCTTTTCTGAGAAAGATGACATGTAGAGATGGAGGGAAAGGAAGGAGAGTATTGCTGCAGAGCTGCATTATGCCCAATCTTCACAGAGGGAAAACTTCTGCCAGTAAAATAATCGGAGTCATTCCTCTACCCAGTAGTTGAGGCTGACGGCAATGGTGTGAGAGGAAAGGAAAAGGAGAAGGGCAGGAGGAGGATGCTGTGAGAATCARCTTCTTGCAGAGAAGAACCAAGGCTACTGACTGATAAATCCTGCCGTTTTGTCTGGTCAGAGTGATGCTGCTGGACTGCATCCTCAGCTGAAATAAATCAGATGAATCTCACTGGTTTGGGTGGAATCATCCTAATTTATGTTGTAATGCTTATAAAGTTCTAGTCACAAACAAGTTGCTGGGGGAATAGTGCTCCGGTTAAGAAAGGATGAGCTTCAAGTGCTGGGGTTTCCTACTCTGAAGCAGTATTAAACTCACACACTTAATATGTTTTAAACATAATAGTGTGAGCAAACAGATTTAAAACTGTTTCAGTGTTTAAAATGTTAAAAAGCAGCCTCCCTCCTACCCCTGCACCTCCTGTGATTTGTAACAGCACAGCTGTTCAGCAGCTATGCCATGATCTGTGTCAAGAAATTCATCTGGCAATAAAACCTCAAACTCTCTTGTTTTCAGTAAAGGTTTTTAGCACCCGATTCAGTTCCCCCAGTCTGGTTCTCAGCATTTGCTCAAAGGCCTGAACTGGCAGAAGGGAGCTGAAGCAGTGGGGAAGGATGGAGATGGGGTCAGCTCTCTGCTGATGAAATGCCTGTGGAGCCACAGCTTGAGACACTCTTCAAAATACAGCTTTTTTGCCCACCCATCTCTCTAGCAGGATTTTATATTTGAGTTTTTTGGGGAGCCAGAAAAATTTGCTTTAACTCAATGGCTATTCCCCCTAAAAAAAACTGATGAAAAGTGCTGATCAGCAAGTACTGCCTCCCCCTCCACTGCCTGCCATATGAAATCCATCAAGTAATCCTCTTTCACCAAAACACCTGCCTAGAAAGCTAATCCCTCACACCAGTATCCAGCTGGCTGACCTTGCCATCAGGTGATCCATCTCTGGTTTTGAATACAACGATTTCTCTCTCCTGTTTCATTTCAAAACACTTGTCTGCTGCCTTACACTTAGCAACATCTTTCACTCTTACGAGTTAAGTGTTGCAGGTTGACTTGTGGATTCAGTGTCCATTTTTTGCTCATTTTAGTTGTCAGCAGTGTACAAAGCCTTAGAAAATCACGTTTTAATGCTGTCACCTTCTTTGGCTGTTTATACCCAGAAGTCCCATGGTCTGCCTCTTGCTGTGTCCACTGGCAGGAAAGCATCTGTGCTGCCCTCACCTCCCTCCTTCCGTTGGCCCTTCTTGACCAAGTGTCCCTTGAGCTCTTCCAGTGCAGCCCTTGCTGTGGTTGTGCTGCACCAAGGAAACAACGTGGCTGAAAATAAAGCCTCTCATTTTGCAGATCAGCTCCTGCATCTGGTTCACCACACAGCCTCACAACAGCAGGCACTGACATGTTTCAGGGGGAGGTGGGCACGGAGGGGTGAGGGCTGCTGAAGCTGTTCCTCTGCAGAGGAAGTCTCTGCAAGACTGTACATGAGGATCTCCGCCCAGGGGATGGCCAGACTGCTAAATAAGATTTTCCTTGTTATTGCCATGGGTGTGTCACTCAGACGCATCACATCCCCAGCCTGGCCACACAAATGTTACCCTAGTTACTTTTTCTAAAGATGCTCCAATAACTTCACCTCTGAAAATCAGCCTGCTGCTTTTTGAGTCTCTTTCAGGTTGCACTTCAAAAGCACAAGGGACATTATAGCACCAGCTAGGTGTGTAGTTCTATGCTCAACTTTGAAAATGTCCCTTTTTGCACTTAAATATAGAATTTGGGGAACATAGACAGCTCCAGTGAAAAATTTTTAATAGCATAGACATTTTCTTACACAAGACAATTATGCATTTTTGCTGAAAGCTTTTCCAAAAACCTAAAAGATATACATTCAATTCTTTTTCAAAACCAAAATAAGCTTCTTCTAATTCATGTTCTGTTGAGCATGCAAAAGATATTTACTAGTCAACCTTTTCCTCAGGTTGTTTTTTATGTGGCTAATGTTTTTGTTTTACATATGAAAAGTGAGGAAAGTTCCATAGCTGTGTAGCCTTGAGCGGTATTTTTAATATCTGAGTGTGGCAACTTTTCCAGACAGCACTAGTAAAGATCATTACTGTCTATAATATAATCCCTTTAAAGTGTCTCTCCCTGCTACTGCAGCTGTGAATGATTCCCTTCAGGGAAAAAAATCCTTTTTTATTCTGGTCCTTCACTACTGTCTAAGTATTTGCTTTACAGCAGTGCTGCAGGTTTCTAATCTGAGGCTAATTAAATGCAGACACTTACGAAAACCATGGGTGTGATTTGCAAGGAGCACAATAGTGTTGTGGGGATGTGAAAAATGAAACAAAGTAATGAAAACCGTCCATTACAGCTAAGGCTGCAAGGCAAAATTCTCTGTAGGTGTCACTCCACTGACTTTGATTGGGTGATGCCAAAGGAACCTCTGGCCAGGAAGTGTAATTCTTAATGTCAGCGAGCAACAGCACACAAAGAGCAAGAGCAGAAGCATGGCAACGTTTCACCTAAAGCATGGCTGGTGCTCTGAGGGCTGCGCTTGCCTGACTGCAGCCCATCATCTTGCAGGGCCTCCAAGGACCTCTGGCAATCCCACCGTGGGTTGCAATGCCTGGGGTGGGGAACACCGCTAGTGGGACATTTCGTCGTCTTCGTTGCAGTAGGTCCCTCTCCCTTGTTCAYGCGAGTGCGCTGCTTCTCTGACCTTCGGGGGCAGGGAGCAGAGCTCCCTTCCCGCTGGCAGTGTGCACGMGTGCCCAGGGAACCCGCAGGCTGCTTCTTTGTGGAGTAGGTGACTCCAAAATGCAGACTTTTCTTCATTCGGCCCAAAGCCCTCTGTCATTGCAAGTGGAAATGGACAGCTTTGAGGTGGATTAGTGTAAGCTGCTGCAGATCTTCAGCTACATAGCTGAACCAATGGTAGAAGAGGAAGAGGTGAGCATGTTTGTTTTCTCTGCCCTTATTSAGTTAATAGTTACTCTTGGTAAAATCTGTCCATTTTTTAAGCTAATGAATATCTTGTAAAAAAATTACTACTACTCACTTCGGCCCAAGAGAAAAATTAAATGAGAATATATTTTGAAAGTGATTTCATTTTCTGGCTGAAGAGGATTACAATTACAAGGCGTTACTTGGTTTGTCTTCACTTCCTTATCTACCGCAGAGGACGTCAGGGACAGAGAATATTGGAAAGAAAAGGTGCTTAAAGGCCACAGCTAACGGTACCTTTACCACTTTACTGTAGTCTGCTGGCATTGGAGTAGTCTTCTTTCCTCATCGTGTGGTTGGCCGGCGTTGGTCATGACATACACAGATGTGCATATAAAGTGCTGGCTGTAAGCAGAAGATGGGCAATGGAAACCATTTACTGTAACACTGCACAAGGCAATGCCAGCTGGCTATGAGACTGGCAAGCAGTCTCTCTTCTTTTTTTCTTTTCTTTTTTTTTTTCCCCTATAGTTGTGTTAACCACACAGTTTCAAAACACTTTTTCCAAAGTCAAGAGACAACATTTGGAAAGGAGCCCGGGGAAGCACGATCCTATTCCTGCTCACACATGTCAATCTAAATGCCTCTTCTGGGAGAGGGGGGAGATAGTCAAGTTTTCACTTTGTATTTTTGTGGTTGAGAACATGTATGATAATCAAGGCATGCATGGAAAACAAGGTCAGTGATGATAGCAGATTATACAGTGTCTGAAAATTGTACCCACTGTTGTGCAAGTCAGGATGCCCACAACAAGCTGAAGCTTGTGCTATTAATGCATGGAAAGGGTCAGCTGCCAGCATCAGCAACCTCAGCAGCCTCTGGCGAGCTATTTTTTTATGGACAATGAACATGGGTGGGCAGCTGGGTTGGTGATGATGTTCAGACTGGAGGTGGGGATCTGCCTAAAGACCACAACCATGAGCTCACGATGTGTCATCTGCCCTGCAGCTTGCACATGCAGCACACGGCTGCTGCACCACAGGGGTTTAAGGGAGCATTCACCCCTCTAAAAGAGGTTTACAGGGTTTTTTTTCTTGTGCTTATACCCACATGGATGCAGAAATAACCTCTCCTGTATGTTTTTTTTCAGCAGCCTGCCCTTGTCCGTTCACTTCTCTTGAGGGAGCTCCAGCTTATGTAACTAACCCCTTGACGCAAAGCGTGTATGGATCCACACAAATAACTTGTAATGTTTAATTAAACTAAACTGTAATCAACAGACTTTATCTTTCGACTACTGTGTACCAGGGAAGCTTTATCTGTTGAAAATTAACAGTAAGATTGGCTTGACTTTTAAAGGCACCATGTGAGTTTCTCGTTAGCCTTATTATAATTTCTGAATCATAAATATGTAAATGATGAGTTTCACACGGGAGATTTAATTCTGTGCTCTTATTTCTGATTAGCTGGAAATACACTCTGGCTCTGTCAGATAATTGGTAACACTGCACACCAATAAGGCATTTCCCTACACTTCATCAGAAGCARCTGAAATTAAAGAAGGCAGGAGCTGTTACATTTTTGACAGTGTTGTAACACCAACTTGTTGAAGTTTTAACTCAGCCATTAATATAGTCTATGAATTATTAATTCTTTCTTATGTCAGGAATTAAAAAAAAAAAATAAAACTGGAGATCTGAGCCTGGAGTATAAATGCTCTGGGAACCAGATTTTTCTCCCCGCCACGATTTCTTTTCTGATCTGCTCTCCAAACAAAGCACACCCATTTAGTTTGAGTAAAGAGGAGGGAAAGTAGAATTTTCAGTGATTTGGAATTTAAAATCACATCCCAAACATATACTTAACTTGTAGGATTGTTTTGGGAGATTTTTTTTCTCTCTTTCTCTTTTTTTTTTTTTTTTTTTTTTTTTTTTTTTTGAGATGTTGGCATAGATGTGCCTGGCTACATGATAATGGATAAAGTGACATAGCACACTAATGCACAACAAATTGATACTTGCATGGATTTTACTTTTTTTAACTGAATGCAATGGAAGAGGCAGGACCATATGGAGAAATAGTAGTCCATCAGCAGTAAACGATCAAAATGCAAACGCACGCCCCTCAAGAATCCTTAGTTTTAATATGTTAGCCTTCTGTAGACTTTATGTTGTTGCTTTAGTAATTGACTTCCATATATATAATAAAAATAAAAGTTGCCTACAGAGCTGAACAAAGTAACCACAAGCAGAGATCAGTTATTTTAGTATTTCATGACAGCATATGAGATTTGGTGAATCTCATATTCTCTTCCAGGTTTGAGAAGAGACTCTTTTTTAGTGAGCATGTGGATATCTCCACACCTTTCCATTTGTCTTCTCCTCCTCACAAGGCCAATTTTAAGTTCCCCTTTTGGCAATTTGAGTTCCAGTTTCTACCAAGTGCCTACCACCTCTCCACACAAGCAGTCTCCTTGGCTCAGGAAGGCCAGTCCTCCCCTATCCTGAGACAGTTTCTCCCCTCCACCAGAGGCAGCTCAGTTTTATCAGCTTCCGAGTCCTGTCTTTATGTTCTCCTTTTCTCTTGATGCTACCCACCCAGGTCTTTCACAATGCAATAGTCAGCTTTGCTGCTTGTGTTCACCACATTGTATAAAGCTGTAGAAATAAAGTTTACTTGAACTGCTCAGACTGGAGGGTGCTCAGTCATTCACGAGAAGACATCCGACTCTGCGGAACCAGTAGAACAGAATCAGGAAAGGTTTTAAGTGTAAAGGTCTGGTAATTGTTCACAGAACATACACAAACTCTGATTCTCAGGCTTGTCATATGCCCAGGGTGGGTAGGATGTTCATATTTTCACGTGATCTATTTAAGGAAAAAGGTACCTGACTAATAATTATTTATTTATTCTTTTTTAGTGAGGATTCAATAAGAAGTTTTTCTTTCTTCTGGTTTTCCAAAGTGCTTAAATAATTTTTTCATSCACCAAATTTGAGCTTGCTTACTTGGAAAACCACCAGCTACAAACTGTTAAAACTTGTCACAGGAAAACAGAGTCACATGAGGAAATATTAAAAAATTGTGTTACCAGCTCAGCCTCTAATAAGAAATTTTGATGGTGTATGTCATTTTTTTTTGATGAGTTTGTGCAATTCCCCATTATTCCTTTATGGGTGAGCCCATGTAAAATAGAGGAGGGATTATTATTGTTGTGCTGCTAACATCAACCCTTATTTCTTTACTATTATTGCAGTGATTATTCATCATCAGTATTATGATGATTTTAATAAGTTTAAAAAGACAATTCTTTCTCTGTTCCTCAGCTTCTACTATCGTTATGAGCCTCTTGACATTTGCAATTGCTACACTGTCGATTTAAAGTCTAACGGAGATGGAAGAATTCCTTAGTAAATCAGATGAATGCAAGCCTGCGTTTTCTGATTTATAGTCACTCTACAATGCAGTAAAATAAAGCCTTTGTTTTAATCCATATTCCTTTTATTTTTTTTTTTTTTTCTTCTTGTATATGTTCTGAAAAGTGAACAAGGGTGCAATCCTCTGAAAGTATTCTTTTTCCTTATGGTATGGGCTGAGGAGTATGAGTGAGCCTCTTAATTTACAGGCTGTTGTTGCAGTGTTTTTTAATTTTAGGAGCACTCCRCTCGGTGAGACACAACAATTGTTCTTTAAATGCTTTTGAGAAACAGCCTCCTGTGAGGAGTGTCAGCACTGTGTGTAAGGTAAGTTTTAAGAGCAACCGCTGAGGTCCATCCCAGGCGATGTACAGAGCCAGGCTTGGCCCTTGTCTTTGTGTAAGAGCACAGCAGTGCTTGGGATCACACACCTGCAGAGATGAGGTGCAGACACAGCAGCATGCACCACGCGTATGCCGTTATTCAATATATTATGACCACTTCTTCCAAGTGTAGAAAAATGAGCGCAGATAAAAGCTGAGATCATGGCACAGACCACATGATCTACATTGAGCTGTCTGATACCAGAGGTACCACTGAAGAAACATCATGCACAAATGTCCCAAGCAGAAAGGTAAGAATTTTCCTCTCTTTCACAGGGAAAACACTATTAAGACTTCACTTCTTCACACTTCTAAGGACAGCCAAAAATATTCCCGGAAAATGGGGTTTAAGACTTGGTATGGAAGAGCCATACACAAGCTGCAGCTGGCACAGGCTCTTCCTTGGTATAGAGGCATAATTCAGGCATTGTTTAGATGTTGTTTTGACTCAGGATTGTTGGCCCTTCCTTTGTCTTTTAGGCGTCTAACTGCAGCTGAATGCAAAGCTAGTGGAGGAAAGAATGGTCATACAATTTACACATGCTTGGGGCAGGTGTTAATTGTTGATCTTCAGAAAGGCGTGTGAAGGATCACTTTTCTTTACATCTGATCAGAAATGAAAACAACAATTAATTGAAAATTCAAAGGTTGAGAGTTACTGTAGGGCCAGAGGTCTTTGTGCGGTGTGAAAGTGAGTGTCATCTTCAGAAGTTCATGTGAAAGGTGCTGGGAAATTGGCCAGATTTTGAGGGCTGGTTTTATTGAGGAGAACAGATATAGTCACATCAGCAGGATCTGAYGACCACGTGTGTTAGTGAAATCAGTGTTTTCCTTGCTCTGCCCTTGTGTGTTTTCCAAAATGCAAATATTTGCTGCAGTAAAGTGGCATACTCATAAATAATCTAGGAAATGTTAAAAACACAGAAATGGCAGGGCTGGCCAGAGTCAGCAAGTCCGTTCCCAAGCTACTGGAGGCAACTGCATTTTAATCCTTTACATAAAGTGATCAGCCGTCTTAGAAATAGTTCCCTTCTGCCCTCTCCTTCCTGCACTATTCTTCTGAGAAAGCAGTCCCAGACCTGCACTCTTTACAAGTTAAAAATCTTCTTGTTTCAAGTTTAAATTTATTCATGACAGTGTATACTGCCATGGCAATTGTGTGTCCAGTAATGTCCTTCAGCTCAAATAGCCATTTCCCTCCCTGGGCTGTGTTGGGAACATATATGATTGTTAGAAACCATCATACTGCATGTCAGGCTTTGTTTTGCTAGACTAAACACAAACTCCTTCTCACAGGATGGGTTTTCTGTGCCCTGCATCTCTGTGAAGCCTGTTTCTGCTTCAGTTCTGAGTGTTTCTTTCCTGAAAAGAAATGACCAGGAAAGTACTCAACAAATTGCTGTATTTAATTTTTTTATTCTCTGTTCTGCTGGTCACCAGCTTCCCTGATCACTGACTGCATGGCATTTTAAGACTCTTGCTTAGGTCAACTCTGCCCCACGTTTAGGCCCAGCAGATAATTGCTCATCTGCTGTGATAAAAGACAGAAAATATGCCCCACACCTTTGGCAGCCAAGCTGCTGTCCTACTTAAAACATGAAAACGGAAGCAAACCACAGGAACCATTTCCAGAAAATAAGCCCTGCTAGCCACCAGTGCAAGTGGCAATCTAACAGTTCTAGAAACATCAGAGTAAAACCATTTATGCCTCTACTCTGGAGAAAGCCTAGGTTGTTTTCTTTACTGTCCCTTCCCACTCTAACTCCATACAGGAGCCACATTCCTACCCAGGAGATTACGATGCAGAATTTGCTGGACTGTAATGCTGGCTGCTGAATTTGCTAATTGAACTCCCTGTGAAGACGAAATGCTTCATCTATAATCTCACTACGATGTCAGCAGATTGCAACATCGCATACCCAGGCTTACAGATTTTCCTTGCTGTCCAGCACTTCACATCAAAGGCGGCCCTGAGTAGGGTCTGCCATGGTTGCGGCATCGAAAATCAAAAGCAAAGCGCCCGTCGAGTCAAGGGTCAGTCAGCTCTGGCAGCAATGGGGAACTAGTTCAAGCCAAAAGAAAAGGCAAACAATGCAGAAGGAAACTCCTGTATTTATAGGCTACAATAGCAAAGATTATTGATACAATATATGGGCATTTAGGATTCAGTATAGCGTGTAAAATGAGACTAAGGATTATGATTATTATTTCTAGTACAGACCATGTTTTCATGTGGTTATATTCCATCTTTTTTTCCGTTTCTGGTCTTGCAGACTGACTTCCTAGGACCAGGTGAACAAGGTCACAGCAGCGGCCCACATGGACAACTAATATCAACTGAAACATACCTTACATGTTTTCCTAGCTTTTAATTCATCTTGCAACATGGAAAACCAGGCAAACTCTGACTGCAAGGCCAATGGTTTTCTGCAGCATATCAAGACACCGTGGAGGCCAGCAAGAAAGTCTGGAGATCATGACAGGAGATACATGCACTTTTTTCTTAGTGGTTTTCACATCTTACTAACCAACCAACAAGTGTGTGATTTGCATGACTACAGCGACACTGAAACTACAAGCTTTCAATGTGCTGTTGCTGAGAAACAGAGAGGTATCTGTCTATGCTAGTTTGGTCTTTTAAGAAGGGTGAAATATATTTGTAAGTTTGAAGCCAGGTTTTCAAATATTGCAGGTTCAAGGCATGTTCTGAAAAAACAAAGCCTGAGGTTTGTTCGGAAAAGCAAGAAGGAAATACTGTCATTAAAAACCGCGTGCACGTACCAAATGTCTACACAAACATATGGTTACTGAGATGTGTAGGCATGAGCTTTGCCTACATAACTGATTACTACATGAGTAAAAATAAAGACATAGATGCAGGTTTTTATAAATAGGACATTGAGATTCTAAGCAGTTGACAAATTGGCCTTTCATGCTGTAGCAATAAATAAAAGCAATTCAAAGATGCTTGAAATGAAAGTGCCACTGAGGCAGTCCCTTGCAAAAGGCTGGGGACAGGCATAGATGTTTAAGCCCAGCTTCAGACAGAAGGAGGTCCTGACTGACATCCCACCATGAGAGCTCGCTGCAGAGAAGACTGTCAGTTTTAGCCTCCGGAGAGCTGCAGCTGATGTCTTGGCCTCTCCTTGGTGGCCCTGTCAGTAGGGCTGATCTTGGTAAAATTACATTCTCTTGTCTTGTTTTACCTTTTTTATAATGTTTACTCATCTTACCAGTGCTGCTCTGTAACACATTTTCTCTCTTCTCCCTCTAGCCTTGTTCTTTAATCTTTATTCAACAAATATGTGTGAGATCATTTCAGGGATATAACAATCTAATTTTAGGCAACAGAGAGAGAGAGGCAGAGAGGCAGAGAGAGCGATACACTCACAAGTCAGGTTGAAATGGAAGGGGCTTGCTGATAATCAGGGTGACATCGAGGCCCTGGATCCAATCTCAAAGTATTTTAATGTGGGTTGCCTGTGGTTGCAGGATAAAAGACGACATTTTCTTTATGTCTGCAGAAGTGAGTTCATGCTAGGATTATTCGCTGCACTATGTTTTTCATGCATCTTTCTTCTTTTTTTTATGTCTCAGGCATAATTACTAGATGCAGTAAACAAAGCTAAGCAAAGCAGTAATTCTGTCTCACATTACATTTGTTTTAGAATCACAGTCCATCAAGGGAGGTTTTTTTCCTGACCTTCAGCACACTCACATCTTCCTTGCTTGTTATTCCAAGGAATGAATGTCTCTGCATGCTACATGGTTGTATGAGGTGGAGCAGCAGAAATAACCAAGCTACCACGAACTCAGGTAATTCCTATGTTGCCTTCAATGCTAATTGAGAGTATTGCTTCAGGAAGATTTGCTTCAAACGTGAGAAGAGGCTGTAAATTTGCTCTCCTTTTTTTTTTTTTCTGGACTTTTTTTGCTTACACTCTTGCATAATAAGGTCACCTATTGTCATGTTTCATTTATGAAGAGGCAGGAACATCTTTCAGGCTAAGCCATTCTTTTTGCCTACCCTTCGTTGAATTTATCTATAAAATATTGGTGAGATCTAGAGACTTATCCTGTTCTTTTTTTTCTATGTTTCTTCACTGATACAAAGTGCACAAAAATCTTCAGATGAAGAGTCCTTTGTTGGGATTGCACTGGCTGGAATAAACTGGAGGTCTCTCCATATACAGTTACATGTTTTCTCCTGGACAGGGAAGTGGAAGTGGCTTCTTTGAAATTGATGTTTTCATCCATTTTTTGTTTCCAGTTTGCTGGATTCTGAAGCTGTGCATTTCATGGAAACATTTAAAGACCTACTCAGTGTCCCATACTTCTTCTAAAAAAAGTTAAGATAAGGTCATATAAACTATTTTTTTTKTCAGGAAAGAAAGTGAAAAAATAAGTTGCAAAGCTCTTCTCCCATAGTAGGCAGGAATGCCTTTATCAACCTTTTGAATTCTTGTTTCTGACATACCGTCATTTGTCCTCAATTTTGGGATTTTCACCTGTACTGGAGTTCTGGAGAAAATGGGCAGCATCTTTCCCATCACCCAAGGAGAAAGGTTGTAAAATATTCATGGATCCTAATACACAATGCTAGAAATATTAAATCTGGTAATTACAAACCTTTATCAAACTAAAAGTATTTAACCTTCAGCCTTTCCCTCATCCAACACCATTCTAACATTTGCAAAAACTGAGATAGTGTGAGTATTCCTGTTTTAATTGACCTCTTTTTAGACAGGAAAATTAACAAAGGAGCGCAAGTGACCTTCAGGCACCAGAGGCACAGATAATGAAAGCCACAGCAAGGACTGTCAGCCATTCTGACTCGCATGCTGGTGCATGTTGGTGGTTGAGGGGTTTACATCCCATTTTCAAAAGTAAAAGCTGGGTGCAGATATTGGAAGATCCTAGACCTTAAGTATTTAGCTTCCTTCCTACCTGAGATCCTAGGTGGTTAGGTTCCCTGACTTTCTAAATGAACACGAGGCGCCTGAGTGCTTTCAAGGATTTAGGTATTATAATGCTTCTGAAAACTGCACTTTACATCTGTTTCTGTAGCTCAACAAAGCTAACATGCATATAAATGCAGCCAGGGTTGGATGGTGAATGCAGTGAGTTGCTGTTGCACCTAGCATTGAAAGAACAGGGCCATTCTGCTCAGGAAGAACTATGATATTTTTACACTTAATTTCAGCCAGAATTGCAACGAAAACTAATTGTATTCAAATTCTTTGGCAAATGGAACAAAATTGTATTTTGAGTCCACAAATGTGACAAAATTCACCAAAAAAGATACCACAGCTGGAATTTTCTGACAGAAAGACTCATGCAGTGCAATGACTTCCTTATTCATGAGCAGCTGTGTGCAAGTCATATCAAAAGTTGGTGATGAAAGTTGCCCCAAGGTAACAACTTGGACTGGGAGACCTGGATGCAAGACTGGATGACTCCACAGTTTTCCTGTGTGGCTTCAGGCAGTCCAGGTTACTCTCTGTGTCTAAGTTTCCCACCTCTAATAGAGGGATAATAGCATTTCTCTTTCTCACAGCGCGTGTGCTGCAGGTAAGTGCATTAAAGGTTGTAGGGTCTTTGAACACCAGAGTATGGAGGAGATGGATGTGCTTTAGAGCTTCGCTGAGGAGGAAGTAGCTAAGAAAGTGTTTTGAGAACAGGAGCAATGCATAATCACATTATACTGTCTTTTTTTCTGTCTCTAACATTACGTAGAAAATTGCTTTGGTACTATTTTGGGCACTTAGAGGTGGACTTGTAAAAATGTTATTTCATGTGGCTATTTTTCACTTCCACTCTTAAGGGATTGTACTTAACTACCCTCAGTCCAGTGCAAAAAAGTCATGGAAAGTCAGAGATTTCAAAATTTTCAAAGTAGCGTCAAGTAGCATTTATGTATGTAATACATGTCTGTGTAACATAAGTATGAAACTCACATATATAACATAAAATTCCTGTTTCTCACTACCTGGAATACTGCCAGTGAATCAGACCTTATAGCTATTAGTTGTCCAAGAGTGAGGATTGCTCCTTGCCTCCTTCCCAGGCTGCTGTGAGGGGAGGGAGGGAAGGAAGAAAAGGAGGGCAGGAAAGAAAAGGGGAGTGAAGCTAAGCAGAAGCACAGAAGGTGATTGTCAAATTAGTCAAAGGATGATGTGTTGTGCTGGGAGACTGATGCCTATTTTTTAAAACCTGGCAGCTGATAGGAGCTGCTTAGAGATTTGGCTATTAGAGACAGCCTTTGTGGAGGCAGACCAGTGGGCAGAGTACAGGTGATGCACTTGAAGGGACATGATTAATGAACCAGGCCACTGAAATCTTTAATATACATAATCCTAAGTATGCATAAACATACACACATATATTTATAGGCATAGGCACATTTATTATTTTTTTTTAGACCTACCAAATCAGACACCCAAATTGCACTTGCATTTAAACATACAACCCAGATATACAAAACAATGTAATTTAACCTGTTTTTTTTTCCTATTGAAAATATTTCAGTGCCAGTATTGTTCTTTTCGCATCATCAGCTGTGTGGTTTTTGTCTACATAGGTCACTTTTGCTTGAATTCTCCTCTTGCCATGCAAATTATTAGCATGGTCCACAATTATGAAGTATCTCTGATTATAAAATAAAGCAATAAAGACAAAAATCAGTAGAAGACTGACTGGAGTGAATTTATAATTCATTTAAAGTGCAAAACTGTCCATTTAACCCTTAACAATATTATTTTTCTTCAGTGTGTAAACCTTGTCTGTGGTTAGAAAAGCTATGAATTTAAATAACCTTTAGCAGTCTGAGAAATGAATAATTTGATACGTGTATCAGGCAAACAGTTGAAATGACATACTCCTCCACCTTCTCCTAGAAGAATTCATTGCAGGCTTTCTACCAAAATTGCAATGGGAGTGGAAGGCAGTGCTAAATAAATAAACAAACCCAGAAGGACTCAAACAATAAACAGTTCTTTATTTGCCAAATACCACCATTGAGGTGGATTCAGAAGTAGAGTCGCTGCTGTCCCCTTGTTTCTTCCCTCTATGGCTTGCTCTGGAAATTAAAGAAGTCTCAAAAAAGGGCCTTTTCAGATCTTACCAAAATGAATATTAAATCTCATTCAGATTAAATCATGGAGTTGTTAGCACCTCTCAAGCCAAACTTTATTGTTTTGTAAAGCTTAATGCTTACTTCAATATCAATGCAGATACGGACAGCCTTGCTAACTCGCTTTGACTGACAGTCCACGCACGGGGGCTTGCGGGAGAGGAGGGGAGCAAATCCTTTCCCCCGGCTGCCTCCCGGGGAGGTGGGCAAGCCTTGCCCCTGTGGTCCCAGAGGCAGCCGACCCCGGTGTGCGGGGCTCAGACGGACACAGCCTGCCCATGCCCGCGGAGGTTTGCACCCCGGGCCCTCCGAAGGGCTTGYGGAGGTCTTGCAGTGCAGCAGGAGTAAGGCTAAATTATCGCTGTCATCTGCTGAGGCTCTCTGCGGTGCAGCGCAGTCAGGATTTGTTTTGAACGCAGAGGACAGAGTAGCCAACGCCTGTGTGCAGGATATGTGGAAAAAAGCTCTGCAGGCAGATGTCTCCTTGAAACTTGCTTTTCTCTATATCCCGCAGACAGAGAGCCTTGTGCGCAAGTGAGGGTGGTGGAAACAATGTTTTTGATACAGAGCTGTAGGAGTGAAACAAACCTGCTTTTCAGCCAGCAACGGGAGGGAGAGGGGGAGAATTTCAGTTTGAGGAATCTCACTTGCCACAGGGGGAGCTGGCAGTGCTGTCTGTGGGGCAATGGTGGTGGATGCACACTCCCACTTTACAGGGTGTTAAGTTTTCCATAGGCTTCGTAGGAGAGTAATAAACTGTTAGTTTCTGTCTAGTCCACCTTTGTGTTGCTCTGACTGGAGCTCTCAGCCTCCCGAGCTGGATAAGGTAGCAATCATGCTGAGCAAAGGAACACTGTCTTGCTTTTGCTCTGTTTTTTTCCAGCTGAAGCTTCAGTGTAGAAAACATATCGTATTTGTTTACGTTTTCAGAGACATTTACAGTTTTCAGTGAAAACCCCCAAACAAGAAGATAGTTGGCTGTCAAACACATTTTTATCAGACTTAGGAGGTTGCCATGCGTACATCTAGCACTGCATACCTTCTGGTTTTGTCCATTTTCAAACAAAGGGGAAAAAGAGGAGAACATCAGATAATCTTATATTAAAAAATTGATTTTATGTGCAACTCTATTTCAGTGGAATTTTTTAACTAGCTCTAGTTAAGACTAGGCTAATGAGTTTTTGCTTGGATTATACTGAAATTCTGTTTAAGCACTGGGATGGCTCAAGCTTGCTGATGGGAATTTAGTATTGGTTTTGGCTGAATATATTGAACAGTCCTTTGGGACAAGTGGTTCATGAACTGTCTGAAAGGAAAGGTCTAGTAGTTTGTAGGTAGTGGGTCAAAGCTTTCAGTGGATGTTGACAGGTATGAAGGAAGAGGGATAACATGGGGAAAGGTAGTGAGATTAAAGTCAGGAAAAAACAAGGAAGGAATAACAAAAGCTAGCTTATCACTGAGTGTGTAATTTCCACCCAGCATGGCAATACAGTCTCCCTTTACAGATGCCCTCTCTCACCCTGCAGTTCTTGTACTTGTCCCTGTGTATCCCAGTTTAGCTGGAATTTCCGACTGGATTTGTCCAATATTGCACAGTGAGGGAGCCTGTTGAACCCTGCTTTCCTGCTGTTGAATGCTATTTCTTGCTTTAATCAGAGTACAGCCTTCTTTTCTCTAGTAGGTATGGAAGATTTTTCACCTGGGTTTGTGGCTGAAACAGCTGCTTACAGCAGCAGCCAGATGCAATGGCATTTTCTGTCATGAAAACTGTGTGACTGCTCCTCAGTCTGTCCTGGTACATAGCATAAGCTGTTGCCCAATTCTTGCTTTGTCAGCACTGACAGGTGGTACCTTCATTTTTTCCTTAACTCTTTCTGTTACAGGCCTACCTCCTCACAAGTTGAGCATATGTGTGGTTTCAAGCCAGCATGACTTGTTGCTGCTAATGTGAATAATGTTCATGGTAAGATTACTGTTAAGAAAGACACAGAAATTAATTATGCATTAGGGATGAACGATGTGCATTTTTGGGAAAAGGTGACAACAAGAGAAGTGGCTGGTTATAATCAAATCTTTCCTCTAAAGGTCTTTTTTCTTCTCCTTCTCCTGCTGGGGCCAGCAGTGTGGCACACCAAGCTGCCAAGAGGGAACGGAGCTGGGCTGCTGGGTGCCCTCCCACTCCCACCTCCAGCGCTGCTCCCAAAGGAAAACAGCAAGTCAGACAACTGTAAATCCCTGCTCTTCCCCGAGCAGTCCTTGTGGTCATCACTCTTACAATCATCTCCATTCCTGTTTCTAAAAGTTCATTTTAATTATAAGTGTTAATCCAACCGATATTGCTTCTTGCAGAAGACAACATAAAGCTTCTACATAAACATAAAGCCTTATTTAACACATAAAGCCTTATTTAACATCTCATAAAATCTGTTTTAAGCCCAGGGAGGGAGGGTTCCTTCTCATGCTAATGCATGCCTTTCTCATGCGCTAACACTTTTACCCAAAGGCTCTTTGTAGCAACCAGAAGGTGCCCATTGACCTTTGTGGTCTTTGAATGTGAGCTGCTGGGCAAGGGAATGACAGAGCAGGTGCTGATCCTACACCAGTCCTCTCTCTCCTGCACCATGATTACAAGGAAATTAAATTTAAACCCTCTGAAAAGTACTGCAAGATTATCTTCTCTTTCTGTGATAAATATGTTACAGACTCAGTACTTTGGTTGTAGACACTCTCTCTTTCCTGGTTCTCATAACTTTCAACAGATCTATTGAATTCACAGTAGGAGTCRTTTTAGTTCACAAAACAAACTTGTAAGTGGTATGTTTAATGTAAGTAGATAAAAAAATTTGGATTTCTAGATGCACAAAAAAAGCTTTATGGATAAATGCACAGATTTCATCCAACCACACTGGCAGCAATAGGAATTGGGTCAAGTGTTGGACTTCAGAATTTACTTCTCCCCTAAACATGTTTTACATGACTTTGTTGGCCAGAGTTATGCTGGAGATTGATGGAGATCTAGTTGTTTGGTTGAAAGCTTATTGTGAACCTTGAAAAGAGTTTTAAAAAATGGCTCTGACTTATATAGAAGGGAATTCCAGGGAAAACGTTCAACAGAGCTCATGGTCATTTATGTAAGGAAAAATTTACTCAGAGCCCATAAAGCAATCTTTCTGAAAGCAGTGTCTCTGGTCCTGTCATGAGATCTATATGTAGGCACTTGGATATATAGGTCAGCTCACACAGGGTATTGCTCACATCGTGTCTGGAGACTGGATTGCCAGCCTAAGAAAGCTTAGGCTTAAACTTAAGCTTAGCTAAGTTTAGCTTCACTTAGCTAAGGATAATAGCAAAAAGAGAGCAGGACTGACTTTGGCACAGGTTGGCAACCAAAGCACGTTTCCAGGCGCCCCAGGCTTGTATGGCCCAGCTTTGAAGTTCATACTCCTTCCTGCTGCTGTTACCTGGCTCAGGATGATTAGCAAAATTTCTTCGCAGTTTCCAGTTGTGCTTCCCAGACCCACACTCCCAGTTTAAGCCTTATTCATGTGAGTGAGCAGATGTAATAAAAAATATGCTCTGCAAACCAGCTAGACAGAATAAAAATGCCTTCTGTTTTGATTTTATTATTTTAACCTGATCAGAGGTAAGAGTTGGAGAAATATTTCAGAAATGGAAAAAGCTGTGACTAGAACCTTGCTGCAAGACTGGAAATGGCATGATGTTTTCAGTCCTAGCCTATGCATGGATCAAGCTTATGTTAAAATTAAGAAAAAACCAATGTGCATTCTGCACAATTTAACAGCCGATGTTTGAAATGACGTTAGAGAGTGAATAATGAGAATGGGCTGACACTTTCCACACAAACCTTTGAAGTTAAAGAAATACAACACAAGGAAAGGAATCTTTATCAGAAACTGCTTGACGCAGTCATAAAACTACTGGAAAGACATATTCTTTGACAAGTCTCTTTTCAATACTTTTTAAGAAAAGTGCCCAGTCAAAGGGCCTTTTTCCATTATTTGAACCCAGCAGCTGAAGCGGGTTAGGTGCTATAGGTTTTTGGAAGAAACTGCAGCATACGCATCATGGTAGATCCTACTTAAGTACAGTGATACATATGAAACTTTGATCTTTCAAATATTGTGGGATCAAAGTGTTCACTGTTTTGGATATAAATCTGTGCTAAAATCAACTGATTATAGCTCTGACCATGGAAAAGAACCTGGTACAAATGACTTTGAACTCATGTCACTCCAGGTAGTCTGTGCACTTTTGAGTTAATTAGCATCTCTTTGAACTTAATTTCTTTCCTGTTGCATGGTCTGGAATAAATATCAGTTACTAATAATCTATTTAAAACTCATTTTAGTGCTAGAATGTAATAGGCAGAGGGAGAGACATGAACAGAAATGTGTTGGTGTGTGTAGTTGCTCTCCTTACCACTCTTAATATATATAAAAAAAATCACATCTAGCACCCTGGTTCCCAATTATTCTTAATTGGCAATGCTTCTCCCTAAATCAAGCACTCACAGTAGCTTGAATTAATTAATTATAGTAATGAAAGCACAAGAAAATTCTGCAATGGGTCATTCTTGTTATCAATGCTTATTTGATGATATAAAAAAGACAGTTTGAAGTTTTAGAGAGAAGGAGAAGGAATTGCTTGCTTGTCTCTAAAGGGCAATTCCCATGAAAAATTCAGCCTAAAGTTATACAGCAAAAAGCTCTAGATAAAGCATCTGAAGGTAGGGTACTTACCAGGCTTCTGGACCCTGTGAAAATTTTGATCATCACAAGTCAATGAACAGAAATGCTACACTTCACAGATTTGTTTTTTAAATCAAAGTACTACAATACTAAAAATAAGTAATACAGAGCAGCTGTATTGACCGGTCAACACAAGTTTTTCCCCCTGTTTTTTACACTGCCCTATTTCTCTAGGAACACTAGCCCCAAAACCTTACCCCCTCGCCCTGCTTTCCAGGTGGCTCAGGACTGCCAGGTCCATACGTGCCTCCTGCTGAGTAACACTAGAGACCCTTYCCACAGCTGGGCTGGTCTCCTTCTGCAGCACACAGGTAGTGAGCAAAGTTTTTGGAGCACCGACCCTGTTCTGATTGGTGTAGTCCTTGCCAGAACTGCTAGCTTCATCTTTCAGACTGCCCTTGGTGTGGTCAGACAGAGCCTGGGCACTTTCCTGCCCATGCATGAGAAGACATAGATAGCCTTTTTCTCAGTGGACAGTCCCAACAGGTCCTCTTTGCACCTTGTTTTGATTAAGCTTATATAGGAATGTCCTTGTTGCTGTACCTGCTACATGCACAAGGTTTTGAAGGTTTACAGGTCTCCGCATCATCTCTGAGTCTCTGTGAATATGATTACATCTTGCATCCTAAAACCTAAGCATAAGGATACCTATTCAGTCACGGATGCAGAAAACAAAAGGTCACAGTCAGAGGCGCTGGTAGCACATGGACTCCGTTTCTTAAGAAACTGTCTTCAGCAATACTTTCCTCTTACCCAGCTGCTTCATATTACCCTCCCAAGCAAAAAACAAGGAAAAAAAAAAGTGCTCTTAGTGAGAGCCAATCAGTAAAAGAAATACAAAAATGTCACTCACAAAAAGCTACAGGTCATTATAAACTCGAATGTAATAATACCTGAAATGAATTTTGTTTTGAAAAATGCCCATGAATTACCAATGGTAACTTACATTTGAGGCTAACAGTGATTTGATACTGCAGGAATGTACAGACTTTAAGAAAAAGGAAGAATTGACCAAGAAACTTAACAGGGTTTCCTTTCAAACATTTACAGAAACAAAACTGTCTTTTTCAATGAAGCAAGTAGATTTTGTTAGAAGTGAGAATGAATCTTTTTTTACTTCCCCCTAAAATGCACATAGGGCATTGGACTGAACTTGCACGTCAGCTCAGCACTGTCATTTCATAACTATGAATGCTACCTGGATATGGACTTTTCTTTTGCGAGATTGTCTCTAGTACGTCCCATTTTACAGCTTCTGTTTCTAATTTCACTGTTCCTCATGATTTCTTCAAAACAGCATTCAATGAATGGAACAAGACCTAATCTGCTGGAGTGAGCTGAAGTATATGACTTTGAGAAGCATGCGGTCCAGCATACTCTGGGACTGGAAATACATCCACTGAACAGGCACGTAAGACAAGACTCATATCTGAGCTGCTCAGTGTATTCAACACGTCTTTGCTGAAGCAGAATATTGCGCTCAAAAGAGGAGGCTTGCAGTGACCCTCTGAATAAGTCAGTTCATGAGGTTGAGGAACAAGCAAAAGAAGATGAGTTTTCTCTGGTGAAAGATTTACTGCTTGAACCTTACGCTGCTGAGATCTTGTCTTATACGAAAGATTGACCGAGCATTGCCCTGAGTTTTCCTACAGAAAATTAATCAGTGCGAAGGTACAATATTCCATTTCGTCTTGCACGTCTGTCTGTGGTTCCTTAAAGATATGGAAAGTTAAAGAAAGACTGAAGTGCCTATTTGCCCAGAACAAAAGATACTTCAGCTCTGTCAGCTCTGTCAACGAAGTCGGGCGAGAGCAATTGAGCAGTCAGGGAAAGGAAAAAAACGTCATGCAATATTTCAGTCTACAGCTTCGTAAACAAGCTCTTAAATATATGATTCATGTACCTCATTCATCTACAACTGTTCACACTATGCTGACACACTTCTGTAACACTAAATAAATTAGTAGCGCATTTGGCATTTGTAAGTTTCCTTCCTCATGCTGTCTCTACCATATCCTCTCAAAAGACAACTTCTTCCCAGATTCCCTGCCCAAACACTTAGCTTATTGCATTTTATTGCCTGTCAGGAGATTTCATAAATTAAAAGAAAAAAAAAAGATATTTAGACAGAATTTAAACTAACTGAATTATTTAATAAACAGATGTCAAGTGGAAATGTATAATTTATTTTAAATTTTGTAATGGAGCTTTAAGGCTACAGTGCTTTTAAGTCAAAAAGCTTCCCTTCCTTATATCTTTTAAGTTACCAAGCTACTGCCATCCAACCTAGTAGCAGAGTGGGAATAACACATGTTCTTCTTTGAAAACCCATAATGCCAAATCTGAGCCTCCTCAGGTCCTATTGGCTTGTCTTCCAGTTAAACTGGTTAACTAGAAAGTGAACCAGTTGAACTTGAGCTAGCTGCTGAAGGTGCACAGCCTCTTATTACCAGCACCAAGTAGTAAAAGGTTCAGTGGATCAAAAGTGTGAGTGTGTGTATATGTGTGTGTGGGTGTATGAGGGAGAGATGCAGGCAGGCGAAATGATTAATGCTTTTGAGAGCTTAATGGAAAGTTACAATGGGGTCATAAAGGAAGCAAAAAAGAAGCAGTAGGCAAGTTTTTGAAACCTCTGTATGGCCACTCTCTAGAGCTAGGGAGAAAACAGAAGAGCTACAAGTCACATACAGTCAAAACTGTCGCGTGGTCAGCACTGCAGAGACTCAATGGATATGTCACAGGGTTTGATTAGTGGCCTAACTCTTGAATTTGCATGCTTTTAAACAATGGGACATGTTTTTTTTGCATTACATGTCAATAAAGTACATGCTCTCTGCAGTCCAGAAAATGTGAGAATGAGATGTGCTGAATGTCTCTGGGTGGTGGAGAGTGAAACAACGGGTGGCAATGTTGTAGTATGGGCTACAGCAAGAGAAAGATGATGGTTCATTGAGTAACCAACAAAGTGGATAAATAACGTACCACACAGAAATCTGAAATGTTCAATGATTTTTTTGTTCCAGTTGTAACAAACAGATTAATTATGATCAGATTTTTTTAGTATTAATTAATGTTAATAGTGTGGAGTAGGAACCTGAGCCAGAAAAGGGGAAAATCATTAAAAAATATTAAGCTAAATCAGGTTGCTTGAGTTGTAAGAGCCTGACAAAGTTTACCTTAGAACACTAAGAGAGGCAGCTAAAGTAATTCCTTAAGTATTAATGATTATCTTCAAGAACTCATGGAAAAAAAGAAAAAGTCAAACATAATGAGTATGTAAGAGAGGGGAAACAGAGATTAGAGGGTACAGACTAGCCTAAATTCATTACATGAACAGCCACTGAAATAAATATTTGACCTGTATATGCATAAAGCATGGTAACTGGGCAAATTACTGTCAATCTGAGAGGAAATACCAATGAAGTAGGGTTTATATTATCATGAGCTACCATTCAATGCTTTCATAAATCAGATGCAGACATGAAAATGAGAAGACATGTCAAAGAAGTTTGCATTATCTTAAGTGGATGTCAAACTGAAATTTAGCCAGTAATCAGTTACTGTTGCAAGAAAGGCAAACCTTGATGTATTATGATGCAGTTGAACCCCAGATAAGTGACAAGGTTGAACCTTCCTGCTTTAGTAAGCTTCTCCAAAATATTATTAGCCTTTTACACGCCAAAGAGTCACAATTTCTTACGATGACCAGAATATTTAGCTTTTTGGATGAAGGAACAACTAAAAGTGATTAATTAGAGTAGATTAGATTAGATTAGATTAGATGGCTCAGAAAAAGAAATAGTTTAAACCCAACTTCCTGCACACCCACCATGGATTAGATTCTTGCTGTGTTGGTTTTAGCTAAGTCAGGAATTTTCTGAGGGGCAACAGGTCTGTTCCAGCCCCCTGGTCCCGGGGAAGTCTTTCTTTATATACACTCTGAGGCCTGGTGATCCTTCCTTGCTCCTCTCAACACTCCTGTCATGCCTCAGGAGCTGCTGTTTCCAAACTCCATCCATGCTCCCTCCACTCTGCAGTCTCAGGAAGGTCTTCCCAGATTCAGCTGCTCTCCAAGGGCAGTAGAAATCTCCCCCGCTTTTCCACAGAGTCCCCACCTGACCGAGACTTCTGCAAGAAGTGTGAGGCAATTATGAACAAAAATGAAGGAAGTCACTGTCCAGCACCTTATCAAAAGTGTCATAGGTAACACAAGAGCTAATTTTTCTGCTTTACTCAGCCCTGGCAATGAATCAGCTGGAGTATGTACTCCACCTTTCGCACTGAGCTTTAAGGCAGTTCTAGGCAAATTAGAGAAGGTTAAGAGCACAATAGAAAGTGAAGAGGTTTAGAAAATGTGATCTATAAGTAAGCAGTGAAAAGATTTCTCTATACAGAAGAAAATAATTGAAAAGGAGATATAAGAGTTGCCAAACATTTTAAAAGTTTATGAGTTCCTCTCCATGTTTGTAGAGGAAAGGTTAAGATGCAAAATCATTGTAGAAATATTTAGTTGGAAAAAAAAAAAAGACTTTATATTGAAAAGTAAAGTACCAAACAATTTACCTATGAGTGTTTCAGGGTCTCTGACTGACACTTTTTTAATGTAGAAACTGGATGAATACCTGTCTTGGATGATCTAGTTATATCTAATCCTTACCTAAAGCAGTGTACAGATTACACGAGCTCTTCTCTTTTCAGCTCCATACTTTCATGGTTACATGAAAAACATACAAGTCCAGTAACCAAAGCAGTGTGACTCACCTAGTATAAATTCCCACCTACCTGGGCATCAGCTAGAGGTGTTCATCTTTCTTCTGCTTGCACATGAACAGGGTCACTATTTTCTGTCTGTTAGAACAAACTGCTTTCTTCAAGGACACATTGTAGGGCATTAATTCTTCCCTGAAGCACAGTTGCCATTTCTTACAAATCAGTTGTCACAAATGACAAATTAGCTTAAATTGGCTGTTGCTCTGAACCAAACAGTAATTCTCTGTGTGGGTTTACAATGAGCTTCTCTGATGTCAGGTAAGTGGTAAGTATGTGACTTGTACTTATTCATCCAAGTTTGTCACTGTTTTTTCTGTTGTGCACTGTCTCTGATGAGTGGATCAAACTATGTGTCAGAGTTACACTTGGGCATCTTTTGCTTAGGTAACCATTTCACTTTGGCCTCTTTTATCAGTTTGACAGTGGCAGAAATTGTATGTGAGGAGACTTGCACCTCTCTGTGCAACAACTGAAACAACCCAGAGAAATGCAGTGCTGCTCAGTGGCAACATCTCCTATTAGATGACCCCTGAGGAGCACAGCAGGAGAGTGCCTGTATGTGCCCATTCTCCAAGGTGTTAAGGAAAACCCCYATTTTCCTCAAACACATCCATGTCCATGTCCATGACGCTAGTTGTGGCACTCCTGGGAGCACTACCAGGAGTGACAGCACCTACTGCCATTTGCCTTTCTCCTGAGATGCAACACCATGTGCTGCAGCACCACCCCATCATCCTGCTGAAGAGACACCACCCTGACTCTGCACAGAGAGCAGCAGGCAAAGCCAGAAAAACCTAGGATGGGATGAGACACACTTGCAGCCTGAGGGCTGTCGCTCTTTCCAATGCCCCTGAAAGAGCAGCCTTCCCTTCTGCATACCAGCACACACAGTGAACATCTGTTGACCTCATCCTACCTAAAAGTCAACATGGAGCAAGAGACTATGCCTGGATCTATCCCCAAGTCTCCAAGTTCAGGACGTTGGTCTGGTAACCACCCTCCCACTGGCACATGATTTTGGGCCCAGACAGTGATACGTGATACTGATAAATTTCTCTGTGGAGATATCTTAAAGGTCTGCTGCAGAATCACAAACACTCATCAACAGTGGTGTCACAGGGAAAAGCTATCAGGTGGGGTAAATTTGGGACATAAGATTCCTCCCTCCAAGTCAGAAGACAAAAGACTGTCAAAGTGCTCCACATTACTTCTAACAAGACTCCAGCACAAAAGATCTTTTCTTCCCACCACAGAGACCATGTACAAATCAAATGGTTTCAAGGGCAGTCCTTGAAGAATAGCACTGTTTAAAGATTTTTTTTTTTAAAGGTATGATCCAAAATTGTATCAAGTATTATTTCTGTATGCTTTTATTTGAYCAAGCTGCAACCCTTCATAGACAACAACTACTAGTGGCATCCCAAAGACAAGGCACAGCTGCAAGACAGATTCTAAAAGAAAGTGTCACACTTTTAGCAATAAATGGTGACATGACCACTAAAAATAGAAATAATTTCCATGATTCATACCGTAGCTTATGCAGAGCCTCTTCCTCTTTCCATCATGGCAACCCAATGAACAGGGAGTCTGAGTTCCTGGCTGCAGATACCAGTCCTGGCTCTCACCAGCCCTGGGGATATATCCCATTTGCACTCTTCAGGAGGGAGAAGGATGTGGGAGAGGCCAGACCAGCTTTGTGTAAACACATTAGTTCCTCACACAGGTCTGTTCCCTGTTATGAAAAGCATAGTGTCCCCCCATCTGTTGTTTTCAGCACTCTTGCCCAGCAGGTCTGTCCTGATGGAGTCACCAGACTTACTGTCTGGTTCTCCGAGGAAAGCCAGACTGGAGACATGTCCACATGAAAGGTGGGCAAGTGATGGTGGGCATTGCCTGTGGGAGTTGGAAGGGACTGGGAGACAACTGAAAGCACAGAGAGGGAGTTAAGGATATGCCTCCCTGTGTGGCTTGAACAGATAGCATCCTAGGCTGCTCTGAGTAGTGTTTTTGACGTGCACTCAGACACCTGATCTGGCCAGCATTGTATCCAAGGCAGCAGCTCTGTGCCACTCACATGGAGCTGTATCAGCTCTTTCCTCTGCAGCACATGGGGCTACAATGCAGGGAACGAATGAGAGGAGGGCAAGGGGAGACACGTGGGCCAGGGGTGGTGGGACCTGTACAGCCTGGGAGGTGTCCTGGAAACAAGTAACAGACCTTCCCTCTTGGCTTTTCTCTGTGTCTGTGGGAAAGGCTGTAGGACAGAGGTAATGGTCACTCAGAAATGAGACAGCAAGCCAGGCTGTGCTGGCTGGGAGGTAAGGGGAGCAGAGTAGGTGTGCAGGACCTACAAAGGTGTGAAACAGCAGCAGATGTCCACATCCATGTGACCCTGGCAGCAAGGCATGCTATGCTGCCCACTTGCATTGCAGGCAAGTAGTTGCTAGGTAAATTTGTGTTGCCTGGCAACCCTCAGTCCAAAATTCATCTAGCTTCCTCAGAGCAGGGGCACAGGCGAGAAGGATTGGTTCTGGAGTACATCAGGGCTGATCCAGTCCACCAGGGCAAACACAGCTTACGCCCAAGGAGGGAGGTAGGTGCCTTGGTCTGAGCAAGACAAGCACCGTCGCAGAGGAGTCACCCTTTCTGGCCAATGCGATGCTGCTGGTGAGGCAGCACAGCTCTCCACATCCCGTGGGGTGTCTGAAGGGGGTGATGTCCAGCACAGCATCGTCACGCAGGTGGGCACATTGCTGCAGTGGGACGCATGCTGGCAGACACCATCAGCAGGGACAACTGCTCTCCCTCTGGGACATCCACACTGCCTGGAGGGAGGTGAGGGGGTCATGTAAAGCCCAGGCAACCTCCTAGTCTGAGCTGCTTCCCCAAGTGATCCACTGTAAAGACATTGAGGGTGGTCAGGAAATCTTGCCTTCAGGATGCTTAGGCAGGGATGCTCTTACAAGACAGCATAGATACAGCCCGTGAATACTTCTCATACTTCATTCCCTGCACAGCTGTGGTCTTTAAGCAACAGAGTAAGATGGAAACTCTTCTAGAGCTCTTACTCCCACTTCAGCATTCATGCAGGCACAATTCAGAATTTGTCTCTTTACATGCATCCACGCAAGTCCATAGCAGTAAATTATTCATAAAAGTAGCAATTATTAAAAAGAAGAAAAACTGATAATGATCATGTTATCTCTCTTGCAGTCTTCCAGGAATGCTCTCAGTTACAATATCGCACTTTTTCTTCCTGAACTATAACTTCTTCAGCGACTTCCTTTCTCTTCTTTGCCAGATATAAGCACATCTCCCACGTGTTGCAGCCTAAAATCTAAATATTTCTAGTGCCTTATGTGTTTTTTCAACTTCAAGTGAAACAAGAAGCTATCTTAAGAAAGAGATGAACCTTTTCTTCAATGCAGATTTTGAAATTTTTTTTCCGTTTGTTTCTTAGTATAGCAATAAATGAAAGATAATCAAGAGCAGCCAAACCTATGAAAATCACCCAAATCTTTCTGCTCAGACATCACCCTCGCAGTTAAGTTGCTGCACAATATTATTCTCACCTTCCCACACAAAGGGCAAGATTTGCCAAAGTACAGAAGACAGTCCAATGAAAACTTGTGGGATTGTTGATGTGCTGCAAGTTAAGCATTCAGTGAGTGTTAGCAGGTCTTACACTGTTGGCTCTTTGGAGCCAGCACCATGTATTTTTGTTTTGTGGAAGAACGAGTTTTAGAGAAGGGCAGCAGAGAGCTCTGAGGAGCTATTTGAATTAAAATAAAATTATAATGGGCCAAATTGTGGAGCTTTCTTAGGCTTTGATCATGACAAATATAATCCCATGATCTTCAGTGGTATTTTAGACTAAGCACTGTAAGATTTGGCCTCAATAACAATAGCAATGAGAAATATTAAGACGAAATAAATAATCTTACTTTTGCCTACCCCCAGTACATTCTGTCCCCCTGACAATGATCAGATTACTCATGTGCCTATCTGCTCACTATTTCAAGAGGCTGATATTCCGGCTCGTAATATGGAAAAGTTTTAGTTCTATTCACTGTATCAAATAATACTGCTCAAGAAATGGGAGCTAAAGTCACCATGGTGTAAAAATGAGAATTCTTATTTTAATTAAGGAGCAATCTTTGATAAGCAGGAAAGCTACTAGCCTATGACATTTCAGTTTAAATTGTGACTCTAAGAGGAAGCCTGAAGCCCTTAGCTTGTTGTGGGAATTAAAATTCTGTATTTCCTTTATATTGTATCAGTGCTTTCTGCATATAATATCTATGGTCCAAATTTTGACACCTCCCTTTTCCCAAAGATAGTGTTGGGAATGGGGAAAGCTGAGAAGAAACATCATCTGTATGATATTCAGTCCTAGGTACAGACTCCGCTGCCAAGTTTTGTTCACAACTTCCCCATTTCTCCTGGTTGTCACATTTGGAACTAGGTGAAGCATTTCAAGTAAGTTTTTTGCAGAGGTGTATTGAGTTTGGTCACTTTTTCAAGATGAAGGTTTCACAGGTCCAGGGGATACTTTCTGCTCTTTCCCAGCTAGGGAAGAAAAGACTGTTGCAGTCTGAAAGAGGCACGGTTACCTCCCATGAAAGTATTTGAAATAGTCAGTTTTCTTCCCCAATGCACATGAGGTGAGAGGAGAGTGTGCACGTGAGAAAGAGTTCATTTGTTTTGTGTTGTTCCAAATTAGAATATAGGTTGTTTGAGACATGGACTGTTTTTACTTAATATTACAATGGTAGTTGGTGGCCTGGACCAAGATTTTGAAAAAGCCTCCGGGCCACCAACACGAAGATAAATGAGAAGGAATTATGTGACAGTTATAATCAAATTAAAAGATCTTTTGCATTCCTTCTGTCATTAAATACAAATCACAGCTCCCAGACCCCTTCATTTTCAGACATCCAGGACTCCTGTGTTCAAGTGAGAAGGGAAATCTGGCAGCCTTTCTTGAGGATCTTGCTATAGACAGGCTGCTAGTTCCAGTGTCGTCTTCTGAGAAGTCCAAAACAGGAGCTGTCCACCAGACCCTGGTGAAAACAGCGGACGAAGTGAATTTGAGATGCCATGTCACAGGGATCTAGCATTTCCCTTAGGGAGTCAGAACATCTATCTTTTTCACCATCTGACAGCTACAGGCTGAATCTACCATCCAGCAAAAGAGAAACTGAAGAGCTCACATAATGTTTTTTACCCCCATTCATTGCTACAGAATACAGAGCATGAAAGGGCTCTTACCACAACCCGCAACTGATGAGAGGAGCAAAGTCCTTTTGCTGTCACCCTGTTTGGTGAACGCACAGCAGAGATGCCCTTCCTCTGCTCATAAGGAAGCCTCATTTCTCCCAGACCACTTTAAACACACACAGTCCTTCTCACTACATCGTTTTAAGATCTGGGACCTTCCCCTTCTGCAGGACCATAGAAAGTCACTTGCTGAWTCACAGGCTGTTCCAGAAAGGGATAAGACTTTTCTAAATAGTTCTGGAGAAGGAACAGGAGTATATTTATCTTCATTAGAGGAAATGCTCTTTGGAAAAAAATGTGCCAATTCTTTTGCATTCTTTTAGATTTCAAACCATAATCAAAACTGCAAAACCAGAGATGCTCCCCCACATATACTGGATAAACAAATCCTGACATTTATAGAGGCTTTTGGTGGGAGTGAAATTGATGCTAACAATAGAGTACGTGCTGGATAAGGCTAGATGGGAAGACAGTTGTTCCTCACTAACAATCGTTTAAAAAGAATCTTACCGAGAAATAAATTCTTCAAAGACAGACTGCAAACATTGTAACCATGTGAAAGTAGTATAGCTATATATCATCATTGTCTGCTTCTCTTAGAGTGGAAACCAGGTCTTGACATTGATTGACATGCACATAAGTCATATTTTTACAGGAATTTTCGATAGTGACTCAAAATTTTCATCTCACCATTTCCATTCACGTACTAATTTTCCATTTTCTGGTGTAATTTTTCATTTCATTATCACTCTATGTGTTTTTCCTTTATACACTGCACTCACTTCATTTCTTCCTTTCATTTTGTTTCCTTTGATACCCTAACAGCTGGGTTTAAGAAAGTGTCGCTTTTATTTTTTGTCACTAGAGGCAAGGAAATTAGCACCTTGATGGAAGGCATACTACATGGAGCATACAGGCATTACAGAGCTCTCAAACATATTTCGCTTCACTGTGATTAGAAAAATTTAAAACAGGCATCACAATTTTCAGCCACTTTTCTTCCCCCACACTGCCTTTGCAGAATGACAGCAGTAGAAAYGTACATTATGAAAAGCAGCTCAAGCCTCACCCTTGACATTGTTTTCAGAGGACATCAGCAACAATGACCTTTCTCTTCCACATAGGATTTCAGACCATGCTACAGAGGGCTAATGCACTAGTTAACCTACTGCCTTTTTAGTCAATTCCCCACTACAGCTGTTACCTCTGAAACATCCCAGGGTTAACTGCAGTTAGATCTTACGGGCTGGATCATGTGCAACGTCAGGGGCTGGAGAGGCAAGAAAGAAGCCTGTGTTTGTTCCCACCTGCAGGGAACTGCAACCTGTACAGAGAAGCATCTAGGAGCTGTTGGAGTGGGATTAGCTTGCTGGGAGACTCATGGAGAAGACAGCCAGGACTAGCCAGGCACCTCCAGCATGCTGCGCAGAAAAGGAAACTGGCTCTTCCTCACAGGACTCCTGGAGAAATGTAGTTACCCACTGCTTCCAGGGGACAAACCCACTCCCCATTGTAGATACTAGCTCTGTACATTTCATCCCCCATTTGTAGCATGATGGACTTTTAGGGACTTTTTAGAGCTACTCCCCAAAGGTGTAATGGGAATTTTTCTTTCCAGTCAGGATCCCATGACCTCTGAAAATCCACAGTCCATTTTTCCAGCTATGCAGAGAAACTTACTCAGTGATGAAAAGTTGCTAACTGGGAACTGATAAGGGCACTCAGACTACCTACTTTTAGGCACCTAAGTAGGTGTTTGTGTTCAAAGACTTGTCTCTGTGGTTCCTTATGTAGGCAAAGAAAAATCCTCCCCCGGAAAATGATCCAGGGCAGAAATGTGTTCCAGGTGCTCTGGCTCTCCTCAAATAAACCTCTCCCCACAGAGCACAGAAAGAGCTTAAGGAAACTAGCCTCCTAATGCAGGCACTAAGAATATACCCTGGAAAATTAATCCATTATTTAATAGGCATATTCCATGGATGAATTAGACAGAAAATGGCATGCCTGGTAGCTGAAAGAAAATAAATAGGACAATACTGGGAAAATATAGGAAATGATGTTACTTTAAGAAGGCACTGTATCAAGGGTCAAAATAACTCAAATCTAGCACTCTGTGTGGCCCCTCGTAATTTCTAAAGGGAGTGTAAGATGCTGAAGGACTCAGGGTCAGGGATGCGCCATAATTAGGGGTGGGCACTGGTTATTTTATCTATCCGTCATTTTGCACCTGTACCTTGGTTTTCCAGGTCCAGAGCTGCTGTTGGCATCCCTTTTAACAAATGTGTGCATTGTGCTTTGAAGATTTGGGGTGCGTCAAGTGCAAAGAAACCTCATGTTTTGCTTTTCACAAACAAAAATAAATTAAAAAATGAAAAAGGTGTGATTGCTCCTACTGTCCTTATTATACCTATAGTTTATACTCTGATGTGTGAGGACAAGTACGTCAATGAGTCCTTCTGCAAGAGATTAGTCTAAACTAGGCCTTCTGAAGATATAGCCCCACTCCTGTAAAACATTTACTAAATCATCTAAATAGCCCCAGAAATGTCACACAAGTCACATGCTTAAAATTAAGCACGTCTTTAAAACTACTCAGCTCAAGGAGGGTCTTCTGCTCTCTTCTACTGGTTCATCCAACTGCAGCTTACATCCGGCACTGCTCACTCTTTGTTACCCACCTGTGTGGCCTTTTTACTAGGACTTGAGATGAGCAGTTGTGCTTTGTGGAGAGCTGTGTTAACACCAGGAAGGATTTGGGTATGCAGTGGTGAAGAAGAGGTGTTTAAAAACAGTATGAAAAGGCTGCATGGCAAACTGTACCATTTAGGTATAAACCTAAAGAAGGAACTTCCTAAGGCTACCTAAAGACTGCCAGGAGAAGACATTTAGAAGCTGGCAATTACTTGACACTGTAGGCTGTTAAAACTGAAATATCAGTAGATCATTTCCTCTCCATTTCCTACTCATAGTAGAGTCTGAATCACTATTCCCATGTGACTTTCTCATGTCTTACTTTCTATAACAGTACAGTAAGAAAAACTCTTGCAGTCTTTGGGCCTCTTGACCGAAGACAGAAAGGACCTCTCCTTTTCAGAAGCTTTTGCTATGTTTTCACAACATTGGAGGATTCTGTCAACAATTTAGAATCATTTTGGCATATTACAGGGTCACATACTGTACTTCATTAACAGGGATACTGTGAAATTATGAAACATTTTAGAGAAAACTGCAGGATATTTAGAGTCATTTCTTCCTGAAAATATGCAAAGCCCTTTGGGGAAAATGTGAGCAGATGGTGTGCAAAGCATTCATTGTTTTCTTATGTAGCGATAAACAAATACTTTAAATTAAGAATCATAACCAATCTTTAGGAAATCTCATCACAAATTATACACCAAAACAAAAGACCTTCAAAATCCAGCGTACCTTTAGATCCTCAGTGTTTTCCTTCAGCCTTTTCCATTTCTAAGACCATCCTGCTGGGAATCCTACTGACTTGGAAGGAGAGTTCTTGGTACAGGTGCTCAGGTGGATAATCCCTCAGGAAGACATTTAAGCAAACAAACAGAGCTGTGACATTAACAGAGGCAGCAAACCTGTCCTTGTAACTTATAGGGGCAAAGGCAGATGAGGGCAATAGTGTTCCTGCTGCTCCAATGACTAGCCCTAACCCTTTCTAGCTGTTTACAATGTCTGCATTTTATTCTCTGTTTTGTATGGCCTTCTAAATTATTGCCGCGGCATGCCTCGGTTTACCTGACTATCAAATGCATTCTTTAAAAACACATCCTAAGTTATTTGAATCAAAGGCCATAGTTTGTAATAACACCAATTAACCTCAATGACCATAGTATCATCCTGATAGACTTGAAGAGCTGTCACTGTTATTATTCACTGACTGGACTGTTTTCTGTCTAGTAAAGGGTAACAGCATCTTACTAAATTTGAAGATCACGGCATGACAACTTTGTATTTGCATATTGCCAGGCAATGCTATCATGCCAAGTAGGGCAATCAGAGCATGAAAAAGAGGAAGATCACTCATCAGAATATAAAAAAAAAAAAAAAAAAAAAAAAAAAAAAAAAAAAAAAAAATTGAAGGTACATTTGAAAATGCTTTGTGTCCTTTAGTAAAGTGTTTTTTCAGAACAGCAAAAGTGATACTAATAAAACTGTGCTAAAACTAAAAAACTCATGGTGTTAAATTTTCCTCTGAATGACTGTGATGTGAATTTGATGCAATACCATTAACTTCAATAACACTGATTTAATGAGTTAATCCATATTTACACCAGTGTAACTAAGAGCACAGCTTAGTCCACAACACAACAAAGCACTTACTGGTACACAGTACACTGGTACAGGTGTTGAGTGGGAATATCCCACCCTGTGGAAACAGCACAGGCAGTGAGCTGAGTTCTGGTGAAGGAAAGAAGCAAGAGGAAAGCCTGCTCGGCAGTGACGGCCCTGGAGTGGGATTTTGGAGATGGATTTTGCCTCATGCTTTCTTCAGAAATATGTTCTCTGTCTCTACCTCACTTCTCCATATGTGTTGTAACACTAGCAGTTCCTTTCTCTTATTCTGTTTATATCTAGGGCTAGATTTTGAGACCCAGTCTTGATCGATAGTGATTCACAAGACAGACAAAGGTAGGTAGCTCCTGTGGTGTAACAGGATAGCCTAATGAGAGAAGGGATGCAATCAGTTTGCTGGATGGAAAACTCAGGGACTATCACAGTATCCAGCACAATGGAGACTTGAACTCACCTGAGATACTCAATGCCACATGAACACGAATAATAAGTTGTCAGAGGAGAAGGTTAAAGGAGAAGACAGAAACAGAGGGATTCTGAGCAGAGGTGAAAAGAAGCAAATCAGATATGAAAATGCAAGTACAGCAGAACTGGAGTCTTCAGCTGCTCAGGTTAGGACCCTGCATTGAGCTGTTACCTTGCTATGAATATTCATGCCAACCAAGTGACAAGGAATGATGTATGATGTAAGGAATGTTAAGAAGTACATTTAATTCTCCCTTGAAGGGAAAAGGGTCTTCAGGAACTTAAAAAAAATGCCAGCAAGACCCTGAAGTCAACCTGCAACTCTCTCAGCAAATAACGTAATTCACAAGTCACAGACACCTCTAGAGATCATCTTGTCCTACCCCCTGCTCAGAGGAGGATCAAGGTTGCCCAAAGCGATTTCCAGTTGGGTTTTGAATTTCTCCAAGGATGGAGAATACACAACCTCTCCGGGCAACATGCTCCAGTGCTCAATCAACTTCACAGTAAAAAAGTGTTTTCTTCTGTTTAAATGGAATTTCTTGCACTTCAGTTTGTGCCTCTTGGCCTTAAATATGAGTTAAGTAAATAACTAAGTAAATAATTGAATGAGGCATGACAGTCCTGCAGATTTTGGAAAATGAAGTGAGTGACATGCATCTGAATAGGCTAATGTATGTGGATATTGAAAAGCAGGAGCCCAGTATGCAGGCTAACAGTAATTGGTTTTCTTAATTTTCTCTTTCTTGTACATTTCCAACTCCGTAACTCCCATGTGAGTTGGTGAGCTATTATGTAGAGACTGCCTATTAGATATAAAGCTTTACAAGCTCATTGTTGATAATGTCAATGTCATGAAGAAAATTCAGGCCAGTTATAATATGTGGTACAAAGCTATCTAAAATTGTAAGTGTGGGCGTTTCAAGCGTGGGTCTTATCTCATTTGAAATTGAAATATGTTTGCAGTGCTTGAATGCGGGAAGATTAATTAGCACCTCTGTTTCAAAATAAGAAGGAGTAGAAACCCATCACAAGGAAAAGGGGAAGTGACACTGTCGACAGCTAGGAAGAGAGGGTTTTTCAGCTGGAAAATAGTGCAGAAAAGAAACAAATGCATCCATTTCCCTAATCTGAAGGCAAGGAAAATGGTATTTGATACTGACTGAGTTTTTCAAAACAATCCCATGGCCACATTTTTCTTAATTGCCAAGTAACAGCAAGCTAAGATATTGAGTTCATTCTCAGGAAGCTACTGATTTAATCATATTTCAAGATATCTGCTTTCCCAGATTCCAGATCTCAATTCCTCCAAGCAGGTAAAATGGATGAAGTTAGAAGGTAAACAAACAACAAGTCACCATGCATATTATGGCACATTTCACTCTGATGTATTTCACTGAAAGACTGGGATGCATTAAGCAGTCATAGATGTCATTTGAAAGTAGCTCTGTGTTGTAGTTTAGGAAATAGAAGCTGCCATTTCCCTATTTCATCTTTTTCCTATAATCCTCTACTGGTTGGGAACCATTCCCTTTGATATCTCATATAGGATCACTCACAGATGCTTCTTTTATTCTTTTTAAAAGCAGTCTCAAGACACTGAGAGTTGGTACTCCCTTCATTTACTATCAAAGGTTCTTAATATAATTTACTAAAATGACATTGAAAAGCAGCCTTCTCTTAGTGGGATGACTTTGTTAATGGGGTTTGGAGATAGCAAAGTAGGTACCTATATCATGTCTTACAGTAAAGATGAAAGAGACATATTCAAGCCCTCGAAACACCTGCTATCCCACAGGTGATTCTGTGTCTTGCTTCAGGTAGCTCAGTAACACTGAAGCATTGTATTTAGATCAATGTCTGCACTGGTTAACCCAGAGTGACAAGATAAAATATTCCAAACTGTAATTTATCAAGTGAGCAGTTTATGTAAAAAAACCAATTGGAATTGTGATTGTGCAAGAAGTAMAGAAATTCTTGTCACAAGAATTTTCCACACAGGAACATCTGCATAAGCACACTTCCCCATTTCATTTTCCCTCCTAGGTGGATTTCTACCTTCTCCTTTCTATGAATCTGCAGGAAAAGCACCCCAAAGTGCCCATTTTTCATGTGCACCTTAACAGTAGGAAAGTCTGCCTTTGAAAAAGAGCTAGCTTTCTCCTATAACCAAATTCCATCTTAAAGGAAGTTCACATAAACCTTAGTGATATTTGCTACATAAATGAGTCATTTTGCATAGCATATGAAAAATCTGGAGTCTTGAATTATTTTGCAGCAAATATTTCATATTTCACTTTTATCTGTTGAGAAGAAAAGTTAGTGAAATGGCATATTGTGTATATACTGTGCACAGAGCCTCCCTGGATTCACTGTTACGGTTTTTTCAGCTAATATAAGCCCTACAGGGGCAATTTAGCTTAGTCAAAGTCAAGCTGCCTTCTATCAGCCTCTCACATCTTCAACAACCATAATAATTTCTGAAATTGAGCATGTTTTGTAGTATCTTGATAGTGGTGGTGTTGAACAAAGCAAATAACGTCAGTTTGATTGTCCTAAATTCAGATTAATCTGCAAAGCACAAAGTAATAAAAACATTATTTTACTATCAAACTGAGCAGATATGACAGCAGTTGTCAGGGGAAGGCATGTGCCATGCACATACATGAACTTACCACAGCAACAAGCTGTAACATTTTGTACCAGCTCTGCTTTCTTCACAGGAGTGCCTTTCTTCAAGACTGGTTTGGGAAGAGGGAAGAGTGGAAGAAATCAAAAACTAGAAGACTTGAATTGCTTAGAAAGAAGAAATATTGAAATGGTAGCTTAGGAAGATAAATAGTGAAAAGAACCCCTAAGATGAGTTCCCCTAGTGAAAGTTACCAGTCCGCCGTGAAGGGCTGTCCCATAAAAGTTGTATGCATTTGAAAGTTAGTTATCCACAGGACAAAATTTAAGTATACCTTAAGTACAGCTTTCTCTAAGATTTAGCTGGAAGGCAGCATCTATCTGAAAACAGGTATCTAGCAAAGCCTGTGGAACAGTCAGCTCAAGTTGCAAAATTTCTCATGGGCTCGTGCCAATACATTTTCCAATGACCAAGTAAATACTTAAATCTCACAGGTTTTGGAGCTAAAAAGTCCTATCAAATGAAACTATCATATTTATATTCCTAGTTTCTAGGAATATAATTTTGAGGTGAGATTTGAGCTGAGGATGCCAATATTTGTCAGACCAGGGAGAGGTGTATAACCACCACACAAGAACATTGCATTTCACCAGACGCAAGCACAGTCTCACAGGTAGGAGTGTACCAATGCTGACTGATGTTCTTAATCAAGATGAACTGGAAAAAAAAACAAAACAAGACAGAGAGAGAGAAAAAAGAGGTAATACTTCTGGTATCCAAGATATTAAATTAGGTCATACATTTTTTCATCCAATCCTTTTTATTCTACAGAAATCTAAAGAAATTGTGAGGAAGAGAAGCCTGGCAAGATTCTGAGCAGCAGAAGGAATGTCATGTTATACAGAAAGACAGAAGAATAATTAGCCTCATTTTTGGAGGATTATGATCATGAGCTGTGATTGTGTGATTGATTTCTTATTTGGGTGGGCTCTTAAAATATTATAAGGCCTTTTTGTTTCTGTTTATTTCTGTGGAAGAATGGCAATTGTGTGTATGTGACAAAGAGGAAGAGAGATTCTGTAAATACATATGTAATATTTATATATATATATACATTATATAGTAGCTGTAACAGCCCAGAAAAATACTCCTCACAATATATATTTTTAAACTGTCTAAATGTTTCAAGTCATTATCTCCTTTCTTTTTGGAAAAAAAAAAAAAAAAAAAAAAAATTATAAGGACCTTCTAAAAAGCTGATAACTTACTTTGTAGACCATAACAAAGTTTATAGTGGTATGATGGCTGAATTTGTGAATATAAGTGGTGATGATTTTTTAAACATTTGTTACATACCACATGGAATGAATGTAAAGGAAATCTTATAGTTCATCTCAGAAAACATCTTTTGTCTCCTTTAATGGGTTAGACTACTGCAGCACTACCCCAGACAGGGTCACACAGGACTTGTCCATTCAAATGGAGCCTTTTGTATTGCTCAGTTTTCCTTTGTCTATGAGGAAGAGGAAGGAGCATTTCCGATACCAAGATTATTTGGCTGTTCTGCTGGGTAGCTTTATCTCCTGACAAGGGGCGTGTAAAATCTGAAATATCAGTGATTGCCATCAGGTACTAGAAATTATTTAGAGCGGAGAAAGATGTGAAGTGGGTCAAAAGCAAGTAATGCACTGCAGTCACCAACATAAACAAATAACAGTTGATACATTTCCTCACCCATATTTTCACTCTCAGTCAATGCTATCCATTCATTGTYGTGTTTTACCTGTCTTAGTGGAGGTAAGTTTGCAAGTACATTACAGAGGTGAAAAAGTATCCCTCTAATTAGCTTTTTATTGTAAGTCAATGAATTTTTTATGGGCTGCTGGTTGGAGGACAAAAAGGACAAAGCATTTTTTTTAACTAATGGCAGGCATAAAATWGTAGCACTCTTCTCCACCCAGCCTTTCCCAAAGAAAGTGCATTGAGTGAGGAGAAGGCACATGCTAGCAGAGTTTGCTAATCAAGTAACAAAGCTATTGGCTTGGGAGGTTATAAAGGAAGAGACATCATATCTACTTTTTTCAGCAGTTCTATTTCAAAAGAATGTTACATATTCCAGTCAAAAAGGACAGAACTTGGGAAAAAAAGCAAAAATAATGTGTGGAAGTGAAACAAAGATTTATTACCTGGAGACAATGGGCATATTAGATCACAAAGGAGTGAAATTCTGGCCCTGTGTAAGCCATGGAGGCTTACCTCAATTTTCAGTGGTTCCAGGACTTTGTCTGGTATATTAATGACAGCCAAACTGTAATAAAAAATGAAAGTAACATGTTGCTTAGTGATAAACTGTAATCCAAACCAGAGTCCCTTTTTTCCCTCAGATAAAAATGAAGATCTGCCATATAAAGGAAACACCATCAGAACTATAATTACTGTTCTGAAGACACTGACTTTGCAGGCATACCTGTACATTCGAAGAATATTCACTGCAAGATAGTCTATAAGCCACTGGCTACAGAGCATCATTGGATGTAACAATGTCCTTGAAAATGCACAGTAAAAACTTGATTTTGCAAAGATTTCATCCCATGGATTAAGGAACATGGCACCGTGAAACAATGGTGCACCTGTACCAGCATCACACATTGCAGGGATCAACTCATACACAGCCCCATCCATTTGGAAGCAAGACACATTGTGGCTGTTCGTAACTTTAACCCAACAGCTGCTATTTCTGAAAATGCTCCTGGAGGGATGTCTTTTGAAGTTTGGAAAACAGGACAGAATTAAAATCTGACTGGAGAAACAATCCACTGCCAAATAACACAGTGCCTGGAGCAATTCAAATAAAACTTCTTTCAGATGTCACTTACATTGTTGCAGACTCCCATAAAGATAAAACCTGACCTATTTTTCTTTTGTTTCAAAACTTTTTCCCTTTGACATTTTGTTGCTGTTGTAATCGCTGCCTCTTTCTCGTTCCTTCCCCGCTCTGGTGTTCGTTATTGTGGYGTGTTTATGCTGTGTTTTCACCTCCTCGTTTCCGCTGCCCAAAAGGGGTCTGGCAGAACCTGCCAGGAGTCTGAAATGGCCAGGAGCATTACAGTGCTCCTGCTTTGCTGGAGATGGTAGGGTGTATGGATTAAGATGAATGCAAGCTTTCCTTTACCCAGAGGCAGCCACCACCTCCGTCAACAAAACAAGGCAAAGGGCTTTTCATTGCATACTTACCTCCATGCTTGGCTTGAACACCTTGAAACTGGAAGGCTGTTCCCTGGCTTAGCAAGTCATGGACATGTTAGTCCAAGGCACACCATACACACAGCTCTGTGTGTGTGTTGCCATGTGTGATGCTGTTAGAGCTACATGAAATATTTAAACAAGGCATAGCTGCATTCAGAGAATAGACAGGTGATGGAAAAGCAGCTCCCTGACAGCACCTCTGTGGATTAATTCACAACCCCTGCATAGCTTTTCCCTTTCCCTTCCCTGCTTGCCCAAGGGGCTACCACTCTCTACTGTTCCTCAGTCTTTTCCCCATTGCATCTGTGCGGTACCAATACTGCTGCCACATTTGAGAATCTTTTCAGACACATAGTTTTWTATATATATATATATAWAAAAAAATATTTTAAGCCTTTCTTAAAAGTATTGCTTAGATAGCTGAACAACAGGAAACAGAGAAGGTGGAGGAAATGGGGTTTTGAAGAAAATACATTTTCCTCTTGAGTGTGTCTATGGTTAGAAAGCAGTACTTATCAGCTCCATAAATAATTACTTTGTATAATCTTACTGGTGGGAAAAGGTCTTACTTGACGGCTTTGAGGAAAGTGGCAGGAAACTCGGCTTTTCAGAAGGATTTTTTTGTTATTTTGGTTTGCTGCACTACATACTCTTAAGTGACAATGAATCACATATATTGCTCCTCACTGTCAGTAAGAGATTGTTGGCACAGAGATGTATTTAGATGACGTTTTTGTCTGGCCAGGCACAAGAGGAAAGGGTTGCTTTTTGCATAAAACCTTAGAATGGAGTTTATTCCATTTTCCTTCCCACTCTTTCCTTGCTGTTGTGACACAAGAGAGGATCGGTGCTCTTTTCTTGCATAAGGTGCTGGCACAGTGGGCAGGTTTCTCCTCTGTCATTATACCTAATCCCAGGCCAGCTTTGCCTCTCCTAGGAGGGAGGTTTGGTTTGGTGGGGGGAATTCCCTGTCAGGAGTGGGCAGTGGATATGGAGAGTCGGCACTTTCCCTTTGCCAGCTACCCAGCTTCATACTCGTGCCTGGGGAAGCCCAGACTTGACAGAAGCCCAGCCTGGAGACGGAGATGTTCGTTCTCCTCTCTTTGCCCCTGCCTTTCAGGAGGTTGTTCCCTACAACATGGTGACCCCTGAGGAGGGGGAAAAGGGGAGGTCAGCATTTCCACCTCTCTGCACCCTTGATACTCCTGTGGAAGCAGACATTACCGGGGATAGTTCACTATGTGCTGCAGAAGACATCTAGAGGTACCACTGTTCCCTCATTTGCTCTGCCCAGACCATTATAGTGCAAATAATTCACAACAGAATAACAGAGAGGGATCAGGCTCTATCTGCATCACCATGGCAATGGCTGTACTAGCAGAAATGAAGAAAAGTTACCGTACAGAAATCCAAAAAAGATAAAAAAAAATCCTTCTCCAATATGTCTTTACTACCTTTACTGTCCCATTACAGCCTCTGTGATGATAAATTTTTCTGCCAGAAAGAAGAGCAGAGTCTCCATAAACCGCATTTGAGTACATTCCTTACCTGTGGGAAGCTAAAACATTCAAATGCAGCTCTCTTCAGTATGTGATTTCCAACCCAAAACATCCACTTGTACCTCTGAAAACCTCCACCTGAATATATCTCTGACTCAGGTGTGAGTCAGTATGTAGTTCCATGTCCTGCGATCTGTCAAAATGGGTTCTGCCTTTCATTAAGTATTATCTCATTACCATGGAGAATAATGTAATAGTGAGACTAATTTTATATGCAGGAGAAAGTAGCAAATATTCACATGCCGAATCCAGAGATAAAATAACTGAAGAGGTATGTAACAGGGGGAGAGGACAATTAAACTTTGACTAGACCAAGAAGTTCTCCTTTACTCACAGCTCTTCATCTAAGAAACAAACAAATTCACTATTAAGATTCACAAAATCACTCCATCCCTACTCCTAAATAATGTGCTCGCCTCTCTTCACACAGCAGCTATGGTTTCTAGTTGCAACTTAAAGGAGATGTGTAAAAACCATCAACAAAATATTTCACAAGGCTGGAGGCATCTTCTTATGTTGTCCAGTGAAAGCACAAGTAAGAAGACTTCTCTTAGAGTCCTATCCATGCCAAAAGCTTCAGATTCAACCTTCCAGTGGACTATAATTGCCTAATACCTAATTTGAAAGTAACACACTTAAGAGAGATCTGGGGCATTTCACAGTGACAAGAAAAGCTACTAATCACTACTGTGAGGCTGAAAACGTTGGTGTCTTCATTTTCACCCATATCAAAATAGTATCCCAAGCAAGGATTCCAAGAACAGTGAAGAACTAACGAAACATATTATTTATCATGCAAGATTTCATGATCATTAACAAAATAAATGTTTAAATTTGGTTACAGAGAACCCTCCACAATGAAAGAACACCTGCTTAAGTGATTTGCTAAGCCGTGAATATAGTGGCAAAGCAGGACTCTGCCATGAAAAGCTGAAAATATATATGGATAGTATAAAAGGTCCAGTGGAGGAGTAAAAATAATGTGAACCTATTGTGATCCTTGAAAGCACCATTTACAGCATATGTAATATCTTCTTTCTAATGCCCTGTGTGGAAGACAGCACATTTGAGTATGTTAAGTGGTAATAATAAAGGCCAGGGCCAAGTTTCTGTAATGTTGTACATGTTTGGAAAACAAAACAAAACAAAACAAAACAAAACAAAACAAAGCAAAACAGAACAAAAAAAACAAAACTACTTTGTAACTCATCCTGTTGGGAGCTCACCAAAAACTTGAAAAACAACAGCAAAAGGATGAAAAAAAGATCTGTCTTCTGCATGAGCCTCAGGTTGATTAGAAGCACTCCTGAGAAATTCTGTATTTGACCATAAAAAAAAAAAGACCCCAAACCCTGACATTGGAGGATTCTATGAACCAGACACATTAAGGTAAATATTTAGAGATGTAAATAGTATGGACTGAAGACCCCGGATGACTGGCACAGATTTCTGCAAGGCAAAATGGCCATGATGAATTAAAATGCACTACGTGAGAAAGACAGAATGTCAATATTTGCTGATGTGGAAGGATATACCCGGCAGTTGTTTGTTCAGTCACCCAGATTACCAAACTGTGTGTTAAGACATCTTTTAGAGATTTGGTTACCTCCTTGCCCCACATGGAGGGAGAGCTTTAACAGACAAGGGTAGGCTTTGGATATTTGCAAGTACATCAGAGGACAGAGTTGAGCCCAAGCTTTGTAGTTTGCCAGGGCCACTTGTTGCTGTCACTCCTCCACTTAAAAAGAGATTTTCAACACAGTCCTGGGAATTCAAACACTAAATTTCCTTTGAAATTCTGGGACTATGCTGTTTTGAAAATCTCATTCTGAAAGATTAAGTAGTAATGAGAATTAAACTCTTTGCCTAATCTAAGGCTTGGACGATACTGAAGACTTCCCTGTAATGCTGACACCATATGCACAAACATGGAGCATTTAACAGAGAAAAATCTCCCCGCTTTAGCAAATTGCCAATGTTGCTGAAACGTGCGTTGATCCTGGGACTGAAATCAAACTTCAAAGACATGAAACAAGCCCCAAACTTGCTAAACAGTATGTCAAGTTGATTCCTCTTACAATTCAGACAGAATTATACTGTACAGAACATCTCCAGCTACTGTATCTAGCCTAAACATGATGAACCCCAGTGCTCCAGTTTCTCCCCTGCTCTCCAGAAACTACTTCATGTTCTGGTTGACCACAGTGACACATTTTGTCTGGTTTTCATCCTCCGTTCTTTTTTCACTGAATTTTATCCCATTACTTCTTGTTATTTCTCCCTAAACTTCTCTAAACAATTCTTCCACCTATTTTACCATGCAGAAAAACAATTTTACTGTTCAAATATTAAACATTTTGCTTAAATATTAAATAATACTGTTTTTCTCTTGACTGTTAAGCCAGTTTGAAAGCAGGATTTAAATTGGTTTACAAATCTCTGACACTGAGCTAGTGTACAACTGGTGTCAGAAATCACACCATTTTCCCTTCAGCAGCAAGCTAACTGTGCTATCACTTTCGTGTGGGATGGTTCTTTATTGTTAGGGCTAGGSTATGCCACACTCAAATAAAAAATGATTTTGCAGTGCTGCATTAACACTTTCAGAAGCTTTATTCTTTTTTTTTTTTTTTTCAGACAAAACAGCATTACATACATCTTTCTAATCATAATCAGTCACCTGGTGACTTCACAATCTCATTATGATAAAGAGATGAGATTGTGAAGCGTTGGAATATGAATATGAGTGTTCTATTAAATTTTTCATGCAGACTGTGAGAATACCCACTGAGACAACTTCCTCACCTTCTTTTAAAACCATTCATAAACACTTAAATACATGTTAAAGGCAAAATTTTTTTTCTTAACCCTTTCATACCACAGAAGGAATGTTTCATTTGAAACTTCAAATCAAAACAAAGATTGTCGAAGAGCAATCTTCAAATTCCCTTGAGCTCTTCATTTTGGTTGATGTGTTTATACCCAAAAAAAAGGGATGTCGGTGTGCATGCTTTTTTCAACACGGTGGAAATCCTTCCACTCTTCTTGTCTTATTCTTAGAAGTTGGGGTCAGAGTCTCAAGACTTCTGCTTCTAATCAGAAGGAAAAAAGCCCCCGATTTAATCTCATATGCAAACCCTGCAGAAACTGAATCTTAATCCAAGACAGGGCTTCTGGAAGGCTTTATTCTGCTCTAGTTCAGCCCAGTGGAAACACTTAAATTGATTTAAAATAGCAGTGCAGTAGATCCCAGGTTAGCTGGCCTGATGCTAGCAGAAAAAGAGTTTGTGAATATTTTTCACATACTGGGGCCCTAATACTACCTAATCATATTTAAACTCTGGGATTGTTAACTCAGAAAACTTTGAAACTGATTGGTACTCATATGTACGTATTTTGATTTAAATATAATATGAACCTAATATAGAATGCATGACTTTAAGGGTAAGTATTCTTCAGTCCAATAGTCTGGACAGCAAATTTCAAAACCACTAGGTACAATATCTGCAGCAATACTGGGAACCATGCAAATAACCGCATAATTATGTCCTGTTCTTTTGTTAATTACTTGAAAAGTTCTGGAGCATTGGTTTGAGTGGGAAATACTAGCTTTAGGGGCTATGCTGCCAGCGGCAGGTATTATGGATCCTTGTTCATTATTTAGACTCCTAAACATTATCATAGTACAAATAAAAGTACTAAAAAAACTGCAAAACTTAAGTTCATTTGGTTTTGAGTTTTGCTTTTTTATTCATGATTCAACTGCTCAGCACAAAACTTCTAATTTGAAGCCTGAATAAATCAAGAGATGGTAAACATTGTGCTTTCAGTTGGTAATTCCAGTCCGGCCAAGGTCAGTAATGAAAGAAAGCCATAAATAAATGGCAGAGCTCCAGTATGCCAGAATGTGTTATATAATTTCATTTAAATTATTACAAATATCATCAGCTCTGTAGTTTGGCAGGCAGAGGAGAAAGACTAGAACACTATGAATAATGGATTTTTTGGGTATTTTAGCTGAACCAAAAAACTGAAACAAAAAAATTAATTTGTGTCAACACAAAATATTTTGTTGACCCAAGACAAAATGTTTTGTTCCATTTCAGGCCAAATGAAATGTTTCATTTGACCAGACAGGAAACATCATTTTTCATTTTCAAGTTACTGTACTAGATCCCATCTCTTAAGGCCCCCATCACTTTGAAACAAAAGTCAAAATGAAGCATTCATTTAAAAAAAAAAAAAATGGTTTCTTTAAAGCAAGGTCGGCATGCCAGGATGCCTATTTGATGGGCACCCATACACGTCCCTGCCTATCCTCCCCCTGGACTGCTATCAAACCCCTGGCATGGAGGTGCCTGGTCCCTGGGGCTGCCCCTGGTGCCCCCCGACCTGCCCTGCTCCCCGGATGGGGCAGTGGGATGGTCCTGGCTGCCAGGTCCTACCCCCTACTCCACGGGGAGACCCTGGAGCTCCTGGCTCCCACCAGCTCCTGGCCCCTGCGATGCCCTGGCATTGATATTTTCTAATTCTCCTCTCTCATACTTTTGTGTTTTGGAAAAACATGATGTTGATTCCCCCATAGGTATAGGGATTGCCACTTCCTTTTGAAGCCACTTTGATGATTTGTATTTGATAAGACAATAGTAACAAAAAAGCATGCTCAGGCCTAGAAAAGATTGAGCTCAGGGTTATATTCTCAGTGAGTCATTGACTCAAAACACTCAAGTTTTCCACTTTGTAAAGTGTAGATAAGCCTTATCTACATATCCACCCCACCCAATGAATTTTCTAGAGCTCTATTAGACAATTGCAGAGTGCACTGAGCTCCTCAACTAGAAGTTGGAAAGAGTGATCAGCAATACCAGTGATCCAGAGGTACATTTTTACTGCAGACAGAACAGTGCTGTAGGAAAAAGCCCCTCAAACGTATCCTATGTGAATTTGATCTTTTGTCTGAGCACCCTGCTAGTATCTTGGTGACTCCCTTTCCCTGTGGATGTCTCTTCTCTTCCCTGCATGCTCTTCTTCTGCATATTGTTTTCAGAGTGGCCACAGCAGAAAGCCGTGCTCAGTTCCCTGCTGCTCCCTTGTCCTACACTGTCACCACAAGGGCCCTCAGTCCTGAGTCCATTACAGTGACATCCAGTCACCACAATGTCATCCTCATATTTGAGTTTTTCTTTTTATCTAGCCCTTGAACCTACAGGGCAGGGCAGGACTAATCATCTTGGTCTGCCACTGTTGGCCCATCCTAGCCACCCCCCAGGGAAAGGAAAACCACAGATGCTGCTGCATGGAGGGTTCTTGACTCAGGTTACATTAAAACAAACTAATCCTTAGCAAAATTCAGTGAAATTTAAAAAATACTATAGTTACTCTGTGAAGATTTTGCTTAATATTATTTTTATTTTTGGTGACAGCAGTGTACTTCTCGTGTAGACCTGAGTGCTTGATTAGTACTGGAAAGTTTGTTCTCATAAAAATGACAAGGATATTTCACCCTGCATAATACCCGGTGTTTTCTCCCTGTGCTCTAGAGTCATTCTGAAATGTCACCAGAACCTTAAAAAGAAATATTACTTTGGTCAGTCATTTCCTAACCTTCACAGTCATAGTAGAGGTTGGGAGTTAACTGCATGCTGAAATAATAAGCTTAATGTCTTAAGGAACTAGACACCACTGCATAAGGCTTGCTGATTTCTAATCACCATTGCAAACCACTGATGTATTCACTTTCATGAAGTCCATTTAAAAAAACAAAGAGTACAAACTTATTTTGTTAACTTCTGGAAAGTTAATTCTATCTTGCAGATACACAGAGTGCAAAACATCCCACCTGTGTACTAGAAATACACAATGGAAAAGGACAGTCAAAACCAACAGTAATACTGAAAGCCAGTTAAAGAAGTGTCATCCTCCTGTTTTCCTGAGCTGTACCAATGAGTCCTTTGTAAGAGGAATAATTCACTACAGTATACATTGAAACAGGCAGAGCTCTTCCTCAGTTTGATTAGATGATCATTGTCGGTCCCTTCCTACTGAAAATTATTCTATTCTATTCTATTCTGTTCTATTCTATTCCATTCCATTCCATTCCAATCCATTCCATTCCATTCTATAAATAATATGCACAAATGGTGTAAGAATCTGGTTGTCACTGAGTCTTCCACAGGATATCACACACAGCATGTCAGTGTGTTTCCTGGGGAGAGCCTCTCTCTTCTCAAGTCCTCATACACATCTAGTTGCTTTGTTCCTTCTGACTTGGCCACAAGTAGCTGGAAATGATAATCACATAGCCTATCAGTCACACATTATCATGGGATTATTGCCACTTCTAACAGGCAACACAGATTTTGTCAGTCCTGCTTGACTTTGTTGATCATCCTTGTAATYAACTTCTCCATTTTCTTTGGCAAATAGACAATCTGCAGCGTGGGTGGGGGTTACTAGAAAATAAAAACAGGGGCAGACCTGAAAATTAGTCATTTCACATAACCACTGAAAAAGCTCAGATKAAGATAATCAAGCCAATTACTGGACTGTGGGTAACTGGCTTCCCCTAGAGCTTTAGTTGACCTCCAACAAGATTTGAGATCAGATGCAAAATTCTAATGTTTTTGTGGCTCAATAAGGCAGCTGCCTCTTCATCAGAACTGCTGTCCTATATATCATCTATCTGATTTTTGTTTTCAACTGGTTGCCTGTTTTCTTTTTTTTTTTTTCTTACAATCTCTGATGTATGCATATGATTTAGTATTCCACTAAAATCCCCTGTAGATTCTGTCATTTACACTGTCTGCTGCTGGATAGAGTGCATGCTCTTGCCACACAGACCATGCACTTTTATTCTCCCCTGCCACAATGGGATGGATAAAAAGCAGCAGTCTCCATCCAATGTCATTTTAGTTTAGAGCTTCTGATGGATGCAACCAGCAGTGAAATGCTGCAGCGTTAGCCATGCCTGGGTCAGGGCCACATGTGTTACAGTGTGATGTGCTCACATTCAGAAGTGAGACCACAACCTAGAGTTTTCACCTTTCTCACATTGGAAAGGAGCCTAAAGCAAATCTCAAAGACAGAGACACTAAAGGCTGTATCTGCTGCAAGTGGGCAAACCTAGGCGTAAAGCCGGATGCATATTTCAAAGAAATGAAATGAGTGCAGCTGAACTTTTCTCCTTTCAGATCAGAGGATAGGCCTACAAAGACGTCCTTGACTAGTATTATGTTGTACTTTGCACTTGGATGTTTCAGTGATGCATATCTTGGCTTGCCTCAGTTTTTATTATTACTTTCCTCTCCAAGGGGCCAAGACACTAGTGAGATCTTTTTTTTATGCATATGTTGGCTTTTGTGATAAAACAGCAGGGGTGAAAGTCTGACTCCACTGAAAGTGATGGCAGTCTTGCAGCTGGTTTCTGCATGGCCAGGTTTAAAGAGTGGTACCCAGCCTCACGAGTTGGTCCCTGAGCAAAATCAAACATAGACAAGAGGGAAACATCTTTGACACAGTAACTGCCAGAGGAGTACTGTGTGGCCAATTTTCTCTCCTACCTATCTACTGTCAAGCCTTCTGTCTGGTAAACAGTTGAAATCAACACTGAAAGCCTAATACATGGAACTTGCTGCATATCACCAGGTGCAGTTTCCCAAGTAACTGGAGGATATTCTGAAGGAGCTATCAAGGATTTGCCCAAGTTTTCTGTTACTGTTGTTTCCGATTCCTGTAAAAATACACTTGATAGCTTGAAAATTACTCTGCACAGATTACTTTGCAAAATGGTAGCTGTAAATATGCAGCATCCATGATGCAAGTGTGCAGCAAAAAACAGTATTACTGACTCCAGTTCTGGACCCATGCGCTTGGGTGACAGAAGCAGTCAGCACATCTAGAAAATGTTTTCTTTTTTGCCCTTCAATTTAGGTTTGTAATTCTGGGCATGCCTACAGCTAGGATTAGTATATGGTGACATCACTTTTTGTATATAATTTTCCCACTGAAACAAATTCAGTCCCTGGAAAAGTAACTATAATTCAGTTGTTTTGTGGCTGTAGTTGTGCACATGCAAAACAGCAATTAGGCCATTTGCCTTCCTTAAATTAATTCTTCAACACACACAAATTCCTTCCAGTTCCAGTGGTACTGGAACACTGACATTTAAGAATCAGAAGAGCAAATGCATTCATTCATTACCAATAAGACATTCGATTTTATGTCTTTTACAATCAAAAGGGGACTAATATTTCCTGTAAAGCTATTTGTCATTTGGCAGCAAGGCAAAAAAGCTAGTGAAATGCTAGTGCACACTTCTCCTATACTAGCCAACAAGGTACACTGCAAAAAGAGCAAGCGAGCTTTGGTATCAGATAAGGTACTTTAGCTATTAAATTGAAGTTAAAATGGAAAGGAATGAGATCAATTTTCGGAAAGCACTTTAAATTTAAACCAGTCAAATAGAAGGCTATGAAAAATCTCTATTCTCCCCAAGCAAAGAACTAGATTCCAAGATAGCCATATTACCTTCTTCAAAAGTTTTAATAGTGGAGCATCCTCAGATAAAGACGACAGTAAATAAAGTATATGGAGCTTTTCACTAGCGAATAGGTTGAAAGTTCAATTCTTGAACTGACTCAAATGAAATTAAGGACCTGTAAATGAAGTAAAACAAAGAGCTAGGGAATCTGAAGACAAACTCTCTGGGCTTAAGTACATTTTAAAACAAATTAGATTTCCAGAATGTTCAGCACAGACCAAGAAGAAAGCAATCAGTGGGGAAGCGTAAAGACAAAATTGCATAGCTGATGGTTGATTTGCTCCTCTTTTCCCAGGCCGGACTCCAACATGAGTGTGCTGAGAATGGAGAGTGCTGGCCCAGAAATTTGTCCTGGAAATGAAACAGAGGGACCCAGTAAAGATTTCTAAGCATACTGTCCATTTACTAGGGCTGTGAGGAATAAATCCTCAACAGGACTTGCTAAGCCTTTTACTGCCATCAGAAACAAATAATACCTGGAGCTGTGAAGAGGAAGGAGGACTCGCCCAGCACAGCATCCCCAAGTGTGTGGCTGGACTTCTGTGAAAACAGGAGTATGAGGGACTGTTAAAGCCAAAAATACCTAGTCTTTGCCCCTGAGAAAGCAAACCCAAATACCTGTGCGTGTGACTACTTGGTAACCCTGTATCATAGAATCATAGAATCATTAAGGTTGGAAAAGACCTCTAAGATCATCGAGTCCAACCGTCAACCCAACACCACCATGCTCACTAAACCATGGCCCTAAGCACCTCATCTACACRTCTTTTAAATACTTCCAGGGATGGTGACTCCACCACTTCCCTGGGCAGCCTGGTCCAATGTTTAACCACTCTTTCAGTAAAGAAATTTTTCCTAATGTCCAATCTAAACCTCCCCTGGCGCAACTTGAGGCCATTTCCTCTCGTCCTATCGCTAGTTGCTTGGCAGAAG